>CAIGRL010312685.1:0-10079 GCA_903798325.1 Fraxinus xanthoxyloides
CATTCCAAATGTATACGTTTAAGACCAAATGTCCAAATGTGATCAAAGTAAGGACTGACATAACTGGTAGAATAAAAGGCCAAGTCCAGGAGTTCGTATTGGTGGGACAGGTGGGAGTATCACACCTTGTCCTAAATGTAATAAACTCCACATAGGCGAATGCTTATTTGGAAAGAACATGTGTTTTCAGCGTGGTAAACTAAGACACATTGCTCTCCACTGTACAAAGCCTTCAAAGAAGACGGATGATGAACGTGCAAGAATGGGAATGCTCCAATTTTCGCACTGAATCAGGATGAGGTAGATCAAAATCCGAATGTGATAACATGTATTTTATTATTATTTGAAGTACACGTTTATGTTCGTGACTTTGTATCTTCCATCGCTAAATTTAACAATATAATTACAATAACATGTATCTTGTTATTATCTGATGTACCTGCTTATGTAGTTTTTGACTCTTGTGCTACATCTTCTTTTATATCTGCATCCTTCACCATTAGGTCTAACTTTGTATATGTGAAAACGAATATTGAATTAGAGGTTAGCATCCCTCTAGGAAGATCTCTTTGCACAAATCAGATGACTAATGCTATAAAGTTAGAGATTGACGGGAAAGTACTACATGCGGACTTATACCTTTTGGAGATAAAAGATTTCGATGTTATCTTAGGCATTGATTGGTTGGGTCTTAATCATGCGACCATTTGATGTTACGAGAAAGAAGTATTGTTTAACGGACCAGGACATGAAGAGTTCCGTTTCTTTGGAGCAAAGCTCAAGTTTCTACCTCGACTTGTATCAGCTATTCAAGCGGAGAAGATGTTGAGAAATGAGTCGTGTCATGGATTCCTAGTTAATATCATCGGTTCCCAACATACAGAAACGACTATTAATGATATTAACATTGTGCGAGACTTTGCAGACATATTTTTAGAAGATATACCAGGTATTTCATAAGACAGACAAGTGGAATTTACAATTGACTTGGTTTCCGGAGNGGTCTTAATCATGCTACCATTCGATGTTACGAGAAAGAAGTATTGTTTAACGAACCAGGACATGAAGAGCTCCGTTTCTTTGGAGCAAGCTCAGTATCAGCTATTCAAGCGAAGAAGATGTTGAGAAATGAGTCGTGTCATGGATTCTTAGTTAATATCATCGGTTCCCAACATACAAAAACGACTATTAATGATATTAACATTGTGCGAGACTTTGCAGACATATTTTTAGAAGATATACCAGGTATTTCATAAGACAGACAAGTGGAATTTACAATTGACTTGGTTTCCGGAGCTGCACTGGTATCTAAGGCCCCGTATCGAATAGCACCGAAAGAACTCTAAGAATTGAAGTTGTAGTTGGAAGAATTGCTGGAGAAAAGTTTCATTCGACTGAGTGTGTCTCCTTGAAGCGATCCAGTACTTTTCGTGAAGAAGAAGGATGGAAGTATGCAAATGTGTATTGACTATAAGGAGTTGAATTATCTAACTATCAAGAATAGATACCCACTGCTAAGAATAGAAAATTTATTCGACCAGTTAAGGGGTGCAACAGTGTTTTCAAAAATCGACCTGAGGTCGAGGTATCATCAGCTTAAGGTTAAGGCAAGAGACATACCGAAAATTGCCTTCAGGACTCATTATGGACATTATGAATTCACTATCATGCCTTTTGGCTTGACCAATCGTCCAGCTGTGTTTATGGATCTAATGAACCGAGTGTTCCATCAATACCTGGACCAGTTCGTCATAGTATTTATTGATAACATATTGGTGTGCTCCAAAAATAAGCAGCAACATGAGAAACAACTTCGAGTGGTACTCGAAACTTTGAGGAAAGAAAGACTATATGCCAAATTCAAGAAGTGCGAATCTTGGCTTGATCGAGTAGGTTTTCTAGGTCACATGATTACCGCTCAAGGTATTGAGGTAGACCAAGTTAAAGTGGAAGCAATAAGAAATTGGCGGAGACAACCAATGTGGGTGAAGTTCACAGTTTCTTAGAATTGGCTGTATGTTATAGGAGATTTATTGAGAGTTTCTCAAAAATAGAAGGGCCAATGACTCAGATGACTAGAAAGGGTGTGGAGTTTCAGTAGACGGAAAAATGTGAAGAATGTTTTCAAGAATTCAAGCAAAGATTAGTTTCAACTCCTGTATTGACAATACTTGAAGGCTCTAATGGGTTTGTAATTTATAGTGACGCCTCCAAACAGGGTTTGGGCTGTGTTTTAATGCAACATGGAAAAGTGGTTGCCTATGCCTCGAGACAGTTGAAGTAGTACGAACAGAACTATCAAACACACAACTTGGAGCTTGCAGCGGTAGTTTACGCCTTAAAGAAATGGCATCATTACCTTTATGGTGGAAAATGTGAAATCTATATAGACCATAAAAGTCTTAAGTATTTCTTCACATAAAAGGAACTGAATATGAGACAGAGAAGATTGTTGGAATTAGTAAAAGATTATAACTGTACAATTCATTACCATCCGGCTAAGGCCAACGTAGTTGTAGATGCCTTAAGTAGGAATATGGGATCTTAGTTAGCTATTGTACCCACGGTACAGGAGCATTTGGTAAAAGAATTTAAGAAAGTGAGATTGGAAGTCATCACACCGACGACTCAGACTACAACAAGAATAACAGCTTTCATGCTTCAACCGACACTTTGGTTGGTTCGAACAAACGTATAGGGTTTGAAATATCTACAGATAATGCATTGACTTTTAAAGGAAGGTTGTGTGTACTTAAGGATGAAAGTATAAGAAACGAGGTATTAGAAAAGGCCCACTCTATCCCGTATGTTGCACATCTAGGTGGTACGAAAATGTATCGAGATCTCTAAGATACATTTTGGTGGAGAAACATGAAAAAAGGATTTGGTCTATTCGTGGAGAAATATACTGTCTGTCAGCAGGTCAAGACAGAACATCAAAGACTGCCAAGACTATTGAAACCGTTGGATATTCTAGAATGGAAATGAGAACACATAGCAATGGACTTTGTGGTATGCCTTCCGAGGTCAGCAATAGGTCATAATGCTATTTGGGTAGTAGTTGATTATCTGACGAAGTCTACACATTTTCTACCATTCAAAGTAAATTTCAACATGAAACAGTCTGTACAATTATATATCAGAGAGATAGTCAGATTATAAGGAGTTTCAGTCACCATTGTTTCATATAGAGACCTGAGGTTCACATTTAAATTTTGGAAAAGTTTACAGGTAGCCATGGGGATGAAATTGAAATTTAATACTTGAAGAATCATTCAAATTCTTGAAGATATGTTGATGGCATGTGTTTTGGATCTTAGCGGTAATTGGGAGACACACTGGCTGTTAGTGGAGTTTGCTTACAACAATAGCTTCCAGGCTATTATAGATATGGCCCCATATGAAGCTCTTTACGATAGGGAGTGCACGTCTCCCATACATTGGGATGAGGTCGGAGAGAACAGAATTTTGGGTCCTCAAATCATTGAACGAACGGTTGAGGCAATTGACAAGATTAGAGCCAAAATAAAAACAGCACATGACCGATAAAAAAATTTTCCCAATCGTAGAAGAAAGGATTTGGAGTTTGGTGTGGGTGACAAAATTCTTCTTAAAATAGACCCCATGAAGGGTATGTTGAGATTCAATAAGAAAGGAAAGCTAAAACCGTGATTTATTGGACCTTTCGAAATTTTGGAAAAGATTGGTGTTGTGGCTTACCGGCTTGCCTTACCACCTGAACTTGCAGTAGTGCATAACGTGTTCCATGTATCGATGCTCAGAAGATATGTTCATGATCCCAATCATGTGGTAAATTATCAGAAATTGAAGATACAAAAAGACTTGTCACATGAAGAAATTCCGACAATGATTTTAGATAGAAAATTGCATCAACTCAAAAACAAAGAAGTTCTCTTAGTCAAGGTCCAATGGCAAAATCATGGATTTGATGAGGCAACTTGGGAGAAAGAAGAAGAGCTTAAAATCAAATATTCAGAACTCTTCGATTAGCCAAAGTAAATTTTCGAGGACGAAAATATTTTGAGGGAGAGATTGTAATGCCTCGAAAATTTTCATATATAGAATTTAATTTTGTATGCTATATTTTAGTCTTTTGAAAAGTTAGGGACTAGAATGATATATAGCAATTTCAATTTTTATTTGGGTCATATTTTTAGATTTTGACCGAATGTGATAAGTATATGAATATTAGGCTCGCTGGATAGAGTGTAATTAATCATGCATTTTTGGCTCAAGAAAAATTTAATTTTGATTAATGGATCCCAAGTTATCGAAGTCGAAAGAGTTAACCTTAAATTGTATTCTATATTTAATGAATGAGGTTGAACACGTGTAGAGGCAATTTTGTCTTGTTGTATATTATATTAGTTTCAATATAATTAGTTTTGTAAAAAAAAAAAAAATGTGTCACGTGTATGAAAAAGTATGGATTTGAAGTGTGGTTAGTTGGTCAAAGATTATCTTTTAGACATTCCTATCACTTCAACACGTTTTCCCGCTCCCACACGTTTTCCCACTATGCACCAACTCCTTAGAATCTAGGTTATTAATTGCCTATGTATCTATATGCATGACATGATAGAAGAAACACACAAAATATTATTGCATGGCACGCAAGCGGAGGAATAAAAACGTGATTTTGGGATTTTCATATTTCAATGATTTATTTAATCTAACAAGGTAGGAAACGAGGTGCAGCTGGTTTATCCCGTTTAAATTATTTTTCTTTCATGTTGACGAAATTTTATACTTATGAAAGTTAAAAATATGATATGATATTCTATGATATGATGATATGACCATTCCGATACAAATGATATGATATGTTATGAGCTCTTACTGGTTTCTAAAGATGTGATGACGATATGATTTTTCTCGATGCATACTTTTGATATTTTTTTTGGGGATTGCACCATGTTTTTATCTTCTACTGAGAATTCTCATATACTCATCATTTTCCCTACTCCACACAGGATATAAATGGTCTTTAGTTGGAGGGCGATGAAGTGCAATTGTTGTGTCAAACATTTGAAATTAATAAATCGAATCCGGTGTAACGTGCCTTAAATTCTAAATTTTAGCAGTAACCTTAGTTTATAAATTTTTTCGGAGATCGTTCATTTTATTGGAAATCTGAAACAAATTTAGTTGGGCATGTAATTTCGTATAATGACTTGGAAATTTTAACTTGTTTATGGTATTTGGTGTTTATCTTGCTATTTACATGTTTTGCAAATAAACACGTCAAATTGTAGAGTTGAACATAAAGCGGCTTTGGGATTTGATTTACAAATTGCCATACATGTCTAATAAATGCAATGTACTATAATGATTTAAAAGTCGGTGAGCCTTGAGACATATCTCAATCACTGAGGAAGGAGAAAATACATCATGCTTTGGAATTTGAGATTTCTGGTGATATGATTTGGTTACTGCATATGTACACGTGAATATATATAAATAAAGACAAATAGTAATTATTATGTACGTGTAATATGATTTTGCCTCAAATTCTTAATTTGCAGATTAATTCTATATGATCGTTCCAAATGTATACTTTTAAGATATGTCGTAGGGAAATATTTTGATTTCCTTTTTGTAATTAATATACAAATATTTTTCTACAAATTTTGGGTAAACTACCATTTCATAATTATATATAATATTGCATATCTTTTTTGGTAGCGATTCGAACTTTAAAATTTGGGTCGTTACAGCTTGGTATCAGAGTTTTAGATTTAATTTTCTGTAAACCCATATGTATTTTCATAACTTAGATTAAAAAAATCGTGAAAAGTAAAGTCACCGTTCAGCGTGAACAATGAAGCGTCACCGTCTCTGTTTAGCATGAATAGTGACAAGGAAAAAGTAGATAATGAATTTTAAAAAAAAAAATTTAATGTGAACAGTGACGCGTCTCATAGGAAAAACATATAATGAATACATTTTTTTTAATATGTGAATAGTGAATGTTACTGTTCACGTCACTGTTCACATAATGAACAGTGAGAAAAAAATTTCTAAAAAAAAAAATAAAAAATTTTATTATTAAAAAAATGATGGAATTAAAAATGATGATATTATATTAATATTGAGCTTTAATACTTTAAATAATTGATTATTTGTTGGTCGTTTCCTTGCATAACGTTTGTTAAAAAATAATAATTTTTCTTAAAATATATGAATTTAAGGATGATGTCAATTTAAAATCTTAAATATGTGAAAGATTTCTGGCACTTAACGACCACCAATCGACCACCCTCCGACGACTCTAAGATATGTAAAGGGGTAAGAAGAAGACTTTATGCAATTATTTTGTATCATTTACATCTTTTACATTGCCTACATTTAAATTTTAAGATATGTATGTTTTTCTTCGCTAAATTCATAATATAGTATGAGAATATAAGTATAACATGTTAGACTCGCATGAGTATGTGACGAGTAACTTAATATTAATTTTTTTAGGAGATGACACCACCTACCCACACAAATTAATGCGGGACTTATTGCGAGCGGTACAAGAGTTGAGCAGGCAGAATCAAGCTCCTCCACCACAAAATGTACCACCATAGCAAAATGCATCTCCATTTGTTCCTGAAACTATCTCAGTGGTTGAGCAGTTTCGTAGGTACAAGCCTCCTACTTTTGACGGTGGTTCTGACCTACTGGCTGTTGAGGAGTGGACTAGAGGTCTGGAAAGCATCTTTCGACACATTGCTTGTACGGATGCTCCTATTGTGGCAATCAAAAGCATACTTATGAAAACTGCTTTAAATTGAACAGGTATCTAGATTGGTGGAATGGTCTCCAGGATAAAAAATGTTGTGACATGGGAAATAGAGATGAAGATCCTGGTAAGGCAATTGTGGCCATTGTCGAACCTTATCTATACTTAACACCACAAGTTTCACCCGTCCTGAAGTTAGGTAACTGTAGTTGTGTCTGTTATAGTTCATCTAATGATGTTGATCATGGTGTGTCGTTGTTGGACTTTTGGGCCACTAACCACATGACGTTCTCCGTAAAGGATTTCACACACACTTCATTGCCGAGACGTACAAATATCGCCAATGCTAATGGTGTTATCTATCCTGTTACTAATGCTGGAACTATAACATTATCACCTACTTTACAATTGCATAATACATTACTTGTTCCATCATTATCTCATAAGCTCTTAGTGGGCTAAGTAACTTCTGATCTTAATTGTATGGTACTAATGTACCCTGACTTTTGCCTTCTCCAAGACATTCTCACTAAGGAGATCATTGGGCGTGGTACTAAGAGAGGAGGGCTTTATTATATGGAAGATTTTAGTGTGGGTCGAGCATATCATATGCAACATTCTCTCGATATCAAAGAAAATGAGATTTGGCTTTAGCACCGTCGATTGGACACCCATCATTTACCTAAATTAAACACTTGTTTCTGAATTTATTTTCTAACTCATTTTAATTTTCAATGAGAAACTTGCATATTGGCAAAAAGTCATAGGGTGTGTTATCCCTTGAACTTGAATAAGAAATGTACTCCTTTTGCATTGATCCACTCCGATGTGTGGGATCCTTCCCCATTTACTACGGTATCCGGGTTCAAATGGTTCGCTCTATTTTTTGATGATTGTATCCGAATGACTTGGCTCTATTTGCTAAACAAGTATTGGATATGTTTAAGTTATTTCATGTTATGGTGCAAACACAGTTTTCATCTAAGGTTCAAGTGCTTCGATTGGACAATGGCGGTGAATATATTAATCACAATTTCGTGATTATTTTCAGCAACATGGGATTATTTATTATACTTCATGCCCCCAGACTCCTCAACAAAATGGTATTACTGAGCGGAAAAATAGACATGTTATTGAAAATGTCCGCGCTCTCTTGATTGGTGCCCATGCTCCTAATAGGTATTGGGCAGATGCAGTTACCACGGCTGTACATCTCATAAATCGAATGCCCTTTAAGGTGTTGGATTTCCAAACGCCATTATAGGTCATCTCTACATATACCCCTGTGTCTAGGGTATTAATGCATTCACCTCGTGTGTTTGGGTGTGTAGCTTATGTCCATCTTCATAAAAACCCGCGGACTAAGCTTGATCCTTGTGCTCGTATGTGTTTTTTTTGTGTTATACGGTTCATCAAAAGGCTATAGATGATATGATCCCTCTTCTAATCGCACTTATGTTACCATGGATGTCACTTTTATAGAAAGTGAAACCTTCTGTCCATCCAATTCTCATCTTCAGGGGAAGATTGGACATGAAGAACCGAATTGGATGAAATTAGATTGGTCGGGCTTATCTGAAGCACATTTTGAACCGATGCAATCAGAACATGTTCCTCCGGTTCCTAAACACTATGAAGCTAATCATGAAGCTACAATCCAATCAGAACATGTTCCTTCGACTCCTGAACACCATGAAGCTGATCACGAAGCTATAATCTTTTCCCATCTACAGTACCCGAAGACCCAACTCCTGAGAATGATCCTAAGCTAAATTCCTTTAACACAAATATCATGAAATCTCCTGCTAGTTATATATCACCTTACAGGCACAATCGTGGCAAGCTTCCAAGTCGCTAATCACTAGACACTGACGAAAGAAGGTCAAGATAACCCATTGCCAATTATATGTCCACAAAGGGATTGACTGAACCTCTCCAGACCTTTGTGCATAACATTTATGTTTGTCATGTTCTAACAACGGTGGAGGAGCCTTGGAAGATCCGGAGTGGACTCAAGCAATCAAAGATGAAATGGAAGCATTAATGAAAAACAAGACATGGAGCCTAGTGCCATTACCAAAAGGAAAGAAAACTGTTGGTTGAAAGTTGGTGTTTTCTATCAAACACAAAGCTGACGGATCTATAGAAAGATGAAAGGTAAGACAATTGGCAAAAGGGTATACTCAAACATATGGTGTAGACTATCAGGAAACTTTCTCGCCAGTAGCTAAACTAAATACATCAGAGTATTGTTATCTATTGCAGTGAACTTAGATTGGCCACTCCACCAGTTTGATGTGAAAAATGCCTTTCTTTATGACGATCTTGAACAAGAGGTTTATATGGACATTCCACTAGGTTACTCATTGATCACGGGAACTAATAAGCTGTGCAAGTTATAGCGAGCCTTATATGGATTAAATCAGTCACCGCGGGCATGGTTTGGGCGATTTAGCTTGGCAATGAAAAGTATGGTTTCCAACAAGCAACGCAGATCGTACTTTATTTCTCAAAAACCAGCAGGGCAAGATAACAACTTTAATTATCTACGGCGACAATATGATCATTATAGGAGATGATAGTGAAGAAATATCATGACTTCAAAGGTAGTTGGCTAGTGAATTTGAAATGAAAAATCTAGGTGGACTCTATAGGTATTTTCTGGGAATAGAGGTTGTCATATCAAACCAAGGCATTTTTTTGTGTCAAAGAAAATATGTACTAGATTTACTATCTGAGGTTGGACTGCTGGAGTGCAAACCAGTGGATACCCTAATTGTATAGAATCACAAGCTCGGAGTATATCCAGACCAGAAACCAACTGATAAGGGAAAATACCAACGATTAGTTGGAAAACTAATTTATCTCTCATAGTGAGTCAATTTATGCATTGTCCAAATGAGGAACACATAGAGGCCATAACTCGGATACTAAAGTACTCGAAGTTCTCTCCAGGGAAATGGCTCATGTTTTCTAAAAATGACCATTTGGGAGTGGATGGCTATACAGATGCAGACTGGGCTTGGAACATCACATACCGTAAGTCGACTTCAAGATATTTCATATTTGTTGGTGAAAATCTTGTTACATGGAGAAGTAAGAAACAAAAGATGGTGGCACTCTCTAGTGCAGAAGTATAATTTCGTGGGATGGCCAATGGTTTATTCGAGCTCCTTTGGCTAAAAAGATTGCTAACTGAGATTGGTTTTGCCCCCAAATCTGGAATAAGTCTCTTTTGTGACAATAAAGCTGCCATAGATATTTCGCACAATGTAGTTTAGCATGATCGAACTAAGCATGTGGAGTAGATCGACACTTCATCAAACAT
>CAIGRL010312695.1:0-20630 GCA_903798325.1 Fraxinus xanthoxyloides
AGTCCTAAAAATACCATATATATCAAATTAAACCATATTCAAGCATTTATATCAACAATCAATCATAATTTATGAGATAATTAAGTGCGCAAAACGCACTTATCAATTTTCTACTAGTTATTGGTAATTAAATGATGGTAAATTAGGAAAGTTTTTGGTAAAAATTGTATTTCCAAAACCTTAAATAAGATTTTTCAATTTGTGCGAAAAAGAAGCCTATATAAATGGGACGGATGGAGTATATATTTTTTACCCATTACGAAGCACAAACAATTCGTGTTAGGTTTTAGATATTTTGTAATTGGCAATTCTCTAAAGTAAAGGACTGAATTGTACTATGTTTAAAAAGTCATGGAGCAATGTGCAAATAGTTCAAAATAGGGTTATTATGTATAGGGTTCGAGAATGGCAAAAGGAGGAAAACGGTGCGAATTTTCCCTAGATTATCGCTAAGGTCTGGCTCAAACAACAAAAATAGAAATATCGGAGTTAGACTGTTGCCCCTCTTTCGCTCGAACGACAGGTTGTCGCTCGACCGTCGCTGAGCCTTTGCTCGAGCGACGTGGTTATCTGAGAAAACTTTATTTCGCGATTTAAAGACTTTTTACCCGACCCATTCGTTTCCTAACCTACCTATATATAACAAAACACATTTGTACGAGTTTTTACAAGGTTGAACATCGAAAGAGTTTCATCTGTGAGAGATTCATTCTATTTTATCTTTCAACCTTTGTCTGTTTTGATTATTTTGGTAAGAAAAAACATAATTCCAATAATCCAAATACCAATTTGCCTTTTCTCTACATCTGATCAGAGTTCTGAAGATCGAGAGAAGTTAACAGGAGTTCTAGTCTATGAAGAACAAGGTGTTCTTCGTTAATCCACGGGAGATAAACGATTTCACAAGGCTAGGAGTGCTGCAGGGTTGAAAATTCCGCGTAAAGCTTTGGCTACAACAGCTAAGGATTGATATAAGGGAGCATAGGATCTAGGGAGAGCTGTGAAAAGTGTAGTTCGGAGATTAGATATACGGGTCGTTTAGTCTGATAGACTATAAGTTGTTAAAATCATTTATAGTGGATTGACAGGAAAATTACCCAAAGTTTTTCCCAGTTAGGTTTCTCCGTGATCATCCTAGTGTTGATTTACTGCTTTTACTTTGTTTATTGATTGATCATATAAACTACGGTATTTAAATTTAGGACTAAAGTGACTTGCATGGTTAATCATCTAGAAAAAAAAATTAAAAGTGACTTGTTGCTATTTAATTCATTAGAATTTTTAAATTCCGCATTATGTACCTACTCACCCTCATCTAGATATTGTTAGGATCGAACTACACATTTCTCAATTGGTATCAGAGCCTTAAATCGATTCATGGCCCTTATTATATTATTCTAGATGAGTCAATCATTGTCTATGTCTTTGTTCTTTGATGGAAACAATTATGCTTATTGTAATGTTTGAATGAGAGCTTTCCTTATAGCGTTGGATGAAAGTATTTGGATTAGCGTTCAAAATGTTGATGGTGTAGTCACACCCTCTGATATCTCATTGTGGATCAAAACTAATTTGGATGAGTGTAATTGGAACAGTAAGGGCCTTCATGCCCTATTTATGGTTGTGTCAGATGAGGAGTTTAGGCGAATGTCGATGTGTGAAACTGCTAAAAAAGTTTAGGATATATTAGAAACCACACATGAGGGTACCAAAACTTTTAAAAACTCTAAATTGCAGTTGTTAACTACTAAATTTGAAGAGATTAGAATGACGGATGATGAATCGTTTGATGAGTTCTCTGCGAAACTAAATGATATAGTTAAATCTTGCTTTCGCTTTGGTGAAAAGATCTCCGAGTCTAAAATTGTTAGAAAAGTCCTAAGATCACTGCAGGAGAGGTTTAGACCTAATGTTACTGCAATAGAAGAGCGTAAGGACTTAGTTGCTGTTAAGATTGAAGAACTCGAAGGCTCACTTCAAACTTATGAACTCATTGCCTCATAACCTAAAAAAGTTAAATTCATCACCATAAACACTGTTAGAGAAGATGAGAGCAAGTCCACTGATACCGAGACCCTTAGGGACGATGAAATTCCTTATTTCGTAAAAAACTTCTGAAGGTGATGAGGAGTAGGAGAAAGCCTCGGGAATGGAACAATGAGGTCTCTAGTAAACTCTCGAGAGGTAGACATGAGAAAACACCTCTAGGACTCTCGTTAAAAAATCTCAATTTGTCCAATGCCATGAGTACAATGGGTATGGTCACATTATGAGTGAATGTCCTAATTTGAAGAGGAGTTTGGGTAAAGAAAGTCATAAGGCTTTAGCCGTGACCATGAGTGATGAAGAGTCATATTTTAGTTCTCAGAATGAGACATCTAATGGTAAAGATGAACAAAATTATATGGTCTTCACCTCGATTGTTCAATCAAATCTGAACGTGAGACTGAGAAGGGAAAAATAGAGAAAGAGAGTGAACGGTCTGAAGATTAGAAAAATTGTTGTGTTTCCCATCTTGCACTTAAAGCTCAAAATAGCTCCATGTGGTATCTTGATAGTACATGTTCAAGACACACGTGTGGTGACAAAGCTTTGTTCTCATCTCTAGATGAGTAGAATGGCAATGTAGTTACTTTTGGAGATGGAGCTGCTGCACCGATCCAAGGAAAATGTGTTGTTAAAATTGTTGGATTACCTGCCATCTCAGATGTGCTTTATGTGAAAGGGTTAAAGTCCAATTTGTTGAGCATTAGTCAAATTTGTGATGCTGATTTTGAGGTTAGTTTTTCTAGAGAAGGTATATTGCGTATGACTCAATTGGTAAGGTTGTTCTCAAAGGTTTGAGAGCCTCTAATAATTGTTATGGAGTTTTACCTAATTCCAGCTACATTTGTAGTAGTGTTAAGATTGACATTACTGAGTTGTGGCATCAACGATTGGGTCATATGAACCATAGCAATTTGTCCAAACTTGCAAAGAAGGAAATAGTCAATGGCCTACCTAAGCTAGAAAATACAAATACCACTATTTGTGGTCCGTGTCAACAAGGTAAGCAACTTAGAGTGCCTCACAAACAAACTTCAAAGATCTTGACAAGCAAGACGCTTGAACTACTCTATATCGATTTAATAGAACTATCTAGGACTGAGAGTCTTGGTGGTAAAAGATATATTTTTGTTGTGGTTGACAATTTTTCTCAATATATTTGGATTGAAATGTTGAGAGATAAAACTGAAGTGTTTTGTCTTACCATCTCATTGTGCAAAAGACTTAAAAATGAGAAAGGATATTCTATTTTTAGAATTCGTAGTGATCATGGAAAAAAGTTTGAAAAGTCGAATATTGAGAGCTTCTGCTTGGAGGAAGGAATCTAGCATGAGTTCTCATAACCAATCACTTCACAACAAAATGGGGTAGTTGAGAGAAAAAATCGTGTGCTTCAAGAAATGACTAGAGTTATGCTTCATGGTAAGGGACTAGCTATGCATTTCGAAGGTAAAGCCATTAATACTGCCTGTCATATAGTTAACAAAGTTTATCTTAGACCTAAAAACTGATTTGACATCATATGATATCTAGAAGGGTAAACGACCTACAGTCAAGTACTTTCGTGTGTTTGGCCTCATGTGCTACATTCTAAGAGACAAAGAAAATTTGGAAAAGTTTGATTTGAAAAGTGATGAGGGAATATTTTAGGATGCTCCAAAAATAGTCGGGCTTATCGGGTGTACAATAATCGTACTCGTGTTGTGAATGAATCTATTAATGTGGTGTAGATGATGCATATAGTGAGGTAGAGATTGTGCTGAGCTTGACCAGCTGAATGTTGATCCAGACAAAGCAACTGAATCTAAGGACGCTTTTATTCTTGATCCCCCACGTCCACAAATGAGTTAGTTGCTTCCAATAAAGAGTCTACTTCTGATAATAAAGCTAAACCACCTAAAGAACCTTTGTCCAGAGTTAAGTCGAATCACCCTAAGGTTTATATAACTGGAGATTTAGAAGAAGGTATGAGATTTCACAAAAGGAGTTTGAACAACCTGTCATATGCGAGCTATGTGTCTTAGATTGAACTGAAAAAGATGGAAAAAGCCCTCCTTAGGGATAAATGCTATGCATGAAGAATTAAGTTAGTTTGTGAAAAATAAAGTATGGGATTTGGTTCCTAGGCCTGATGATTGCAATGTTATAGGTACTAAGTGAAAATTCAAGAATAAAACTGATGATCAAGGTACCAGAACTAGAAATAAGGCTAGGTTAGTTGCACAAGGATACACTCAGGTCAAGATGTTGATTTTGATGAAACATTTGCCCTAGTAGCTAGGTTTGAATCTATTAGAATCCTTTTGGCCGTTGACTGTACTTTAGGTTTCAAATTGTACCAAATGGATGTCGAGAGTGCCTTCCTGAATTAAATTCTTCAGGAAGAAACCTATGTGGAACAACTTAAAGGGTTCATTAATCCAAAGTATCTTCACTATGTGTTTCGGTTGAATAAAACCTTGTATGGGTTGAAACAAGCTCTTAGAGCTTAGTATGATAGGCTTACTGCATATCTCTTGGAACATGGTTTCACGAGAGATGGTGCTGACAGACCCTGTTTATAAGACGAATTGAGGATACCATCACCGTAGCTTAGATCTATGTGGATGACATTGCCTTTGGTTTTCCTATTGATTCTCTTGCTCATGAGTTTGCTGAGTGTATGAAACAAGAATTTGAGATGAACATGATTCGAGAATTAATATACTTTCTTTGACTTAAAGTCAAGCAAACTGATGAAAGATCATTTATATCTCAATCTAAATATGCTAAGAATCTTGTTAAATGTTTTGGACTAGAGAAGAAGAAACATACTAGAACCCACATGAGCACAAGTGTCAAGTTAGGTCTCGATCCTACAGGTAACAGTGTTGATCAAACATTGTATCGGAGTATGAAAGGTAGCTTACTTTACCTCACTGCTAGTAGACTTGACATAGTTTTTAGTGTTGGGATTTGTGCATGTTTTCAGGCTGATCCTAAGGAATCACACCTGAGCACTGTATGACATATTATTAGATATGTCAATGACATTGTTGATTATGTAATCCTGTACTCTTGGGATTCTACTCTTGATCTTGCTGACTATTTCGATGCTGATTGGATTGGAAATGCCAATGATAGAAAAGTACTTTCGGAGGCTATTTTTATGTTGGTGCAAATCTCGTTGCTTGGATGAGTAAGAAATAAAATTTTATCTCCTTATCCACAGCAGAGGTGAGTATATTGCAGCAGAGGCCGAGTATATTGCAATAGGAAGTTGTTGCACTCAACTGCTTTGGATGAAGCAGATGTCGAGAGACTATGGAATTGAACAAGGAACTGTGACTGTATTTTGTAATAATAATAGTGCTATTAATATTTTGAAAAATCTTGTTCAACACTCTCGAACTAAACACATTGATATTATCATCATTTTATTTGGGAGCTTGTGGAATCTCAGACAATTAATCTTGAACATATTTCTACTGAAAACCGATTAGTTGACTTGTTTACTAAATTGCTGGATGAATTTCGGTTTGAATATCTAAGAACAACTATTGGTATTTGTGTGCCTCATTGACTGAGTATAATTGATGCATGCTCGTATTTTCCTATTGTGTGACATTGAGTTATGCATGTATCATGTTTATTTACTTATTTGTTCTCATGCATTTTTACTTTTTGTTCTTTGTATTTTTTCTGTGTGATTTTTCTTTTGTTTTGTGTGTTTGGTGCATTAATATTTGAATCTAAAACAAAAATAATTTTTCATTGTTGCATGATATTGTTTTACAGCATGATATACAATACACTTGATTTTGTTGGTCGTAATTAAGAATGAGTTTATTTAGTGAGCTGTATTATAATTCTCATTGTTGGCTTAGGATACTTTTGGAGTATTTAATATAGGTCTCTTTATATACCATCTACACTGCACACACTATGAACTTGATAGTGAGACTCTACCGTGAGTGTGAGATTTGGGATGGTAGTCACTTATTAGTAGGGTGACTTTGAACATGAATTGACCATCTTATTTAGACCTAAGCTCGAGATTATCCCTGCAATAATAAGTGATTAAATAAAAAATAATAATAATTAAAGGAGCTCAATATTTTATGCTACTTCTCGAAGCCTACTTGACTTGAGTAATTAAGTTTGTGAGGTTTCTCATAACCTGGTGCCTATGGTCAACTGACTTAGGTTAACCAGCCTAAAGTTCGTTACATGGGTCATGTTAGTCGCTTAATGAAAGGAAGCCTGTACTTAAGATGAAAAAATATATATGAGCATTCCTGTTTACTGTTGTGATATCATATAAGTTTTTTATGCTAAAAGTCAGGGGAGAAAAGACATTCTCCATAAAAATGAGCTTTCATATGTAGGTTATAATGTGCTTCACTGGTTTGACTTTCATAAGTAGAGGAATATACCAGTGATGTTTTGCAAGTCCTTTTTCACAAAATTAAGGTTTGGAATCTCACTGTTAGAGGGTTAGTGACACTTAACACATATGGGTCGCCTATATCATTTACTCCATGGGTAATTTGAGTTGGTTTTGTTGGAAAGTTTATTGTTCATTGCATATACTTATGACTGCTTATATCTACTTTATTAAGATGTTGTATGTTATTCTTTATCCCTTGTCATTTTGTGGCAAAAAGAGGGAGTAAAAAAGGAAAAAAATCAAATCATACTGCATATCATTGTGTTACCTTGTTTGATTGATTTCAATATCATGATCACTGATTAAATTTTTGATATGTCTGAGGGGTTGTTGGGGAGAGACATAGATACATTTGCCTACTGCATAAGATCATTGATCATTGGTTTTTATTTGATTCAAAGGCATTTTATTATTTAATTTCAGTTATGCTAAATTAAATTTGATGTTTTAGTAGGATCAATGTGTCTTCGTGGTATGTTGAGTTGCATTGTTACTACGTCTTGATTTATCATGCATATTAAAACTGAACAAGTATAATTGATTCATGAATTGTCGAAATTATTTAAACTGCTTGTCTTGTTTTATTATACAGTTTTCCACACATTTCACACTGGGTGTTAAGTTATTTGTTTCAGGAAACAAGTTCTAATTAAACTGTAGAATTGTTCAAGTCAGTTAGTTTGTCCTAGCTTTTGAGTCTGTAATTTATTTTTGATTACTACCTTGACTTAGTTAGTAGTTTTGTCACAAAACGCTTAATAGGAAGTTTGTTAGGTTTTATATGTCTTGTAATTGGCAATTCTGTAAACAAAAGGACTGAATTGTACTATGTTTAAAAAGTCAAAGAGTAATGTGTAAATAGTTGAAAATATGGTTATTAGGTCTAGGGTTCGAGAATGGCAAAAGGAGAAAAATTGTGCAGATTTTTGCAAGAATATCGCCAAGGTTTGGCTCGAGTTACAAAAATAGAAACATCGTAATTAGACTATTGTACCTTCTTTGCTCAAGCGACAGTCGCTGTCGCTCAACCGTCACTGAGCTATCATGGTTATCCGAGAAAATTTTATTTCACGATTTAAAAGATTTTTACCCAACCCATTCGTTTCCTATCCTTCCTATACATATATATATACCAAAACATATTTATACGGACTTTTACAAGGTTGAACATTGAGAGAGCTTCATCTGTGAGATTTTCATTCTATTTTTTCTTTCAACCTTCATCTGTTTTGATCGTTTTGGTGAGAAAAAATCGTTCTTATAATCCAAATACCAAACCGCCTTTCCTCAACATCTAGTTAGAGTCCTGAAGATCGAGGAAAGTTGATTGGAGTTCCAGTCTGTGAAGAACAAGGTGTTCTTCGTTGATCCACGGAAGATAGACGATTTCACAAGGCTAGGAGTGTTGCAAGGTTGCAAATTCCATAGAGAGCTTTGACAACAACAGTTAAGGATTGGTGCAAGGGAGCGCGGGATCCAGGGAGAGATGTGAAGAGTGCAGTTAGAAGATCAGATAGTACGGGTCATATAATCTGATAGACTATTAGTTGTTAAAATCGTTTATGGTGGATTAACTGGCAAAGTGCCCAGAGTTTTTTCCAGTTGGATTTTTCCGTGATCATCCTGGTGTTGATTTACTGCTTTTGCTTTGTTTATTGATTGATCATATAAATTGATGTATTCAAACTTAGAACTAAAATGATTTGCATGGTTAACCATCTAGAAAATAATTAAAAAGTCACTTATTGCTATTTAATTCGATAGTATTTTTAAATTCTGCATTATACACCTATTCACTCCCCTCTAAGTGTTGTTAAGGTCGAAGTACTCATTTTTCAATAAGGAATAAATTGAGACAGAGAATAAAATCACAAGAAAGATAAATTACAAAAGCCATATGATGGAATTCAACTTGGTATTTCATAGTCCTTAGATCTCAATCTTTGCTGCTAAAATTAAATTTATTATAAAGTAAAAAAAAACTATTCTCCTCCATGAAAAAGAATGATACATATGATTTGTTGTAAATTTTATAGTTGATTTCATTTTCAGTTTTAAATCGAGAGTATAAAAAAAGAGATATTTCAATCTCCTTTTCAAATTATTGAAAATTCTCCAAAAAATTGAAATTCTTGAAGTAGCTCAAATTTTTTGAGAATTTGAAGAAGTGATTGTTCATTCTCTGCCCAAAATCCTTAAAAACATTTTACCAAACTCACATAAATGTTCGATAATTGGTTTATATACTCAAGTTGAATTCACTACTCTCTTCTTCTCCCGATTAGTGAACGCATTCACTATTTCTATTTCTAATTTCTCGATTGTTTTAAATTATCAAAATAAGAGGCATCATTAATGATTTTCCACAATAAATCTAATTTATTTAATTCTTTTAAGTCAAACAATATTTTTTAATCAACTGGTTTTCACTAGTTTTTGATCTTTCTACTTTTTTTTATTACTTTTATTCAGTAGTATAATTTCAACATCTTAAGTCTTTGTTTGTCGTAACTTCTTTGAAAGTCATTTTTTTTCTCAAATTCCTTTTTAAACACACAGACTTTCACTTTGCGTAATCGCTCCCAAATAAACTGTAAACATGCATGAAATAATGACGTGTCAAGAGCAACCAAATGAAGAGTCTTCCCACTCGCGTTCAAAGTTTACTTCATGGAACCATATTGTTGGGAATTTAGTTGACATGCACAACGGAAAATAAATAATTTTTCAATTTCCACTGTGGATCTGCTTTGTATTTAGATAGAAATTGTGTTTAGAATAATACATTTGATGAATTCGACAAATTTATTTACTGATCTTGAAACACGAATAATCATGATTTACAATCCACAGCTGTCCAATTGTCCAGCCTCCAATCAAAATCAACACAGGGAACAAGAATGAGAGAATTAGAGTTTCTCATTTCTTGTGCTAGCAAAAATATGAAATATATTCTGTTCAGTTGTTCTAAAACCTAATGGCTTATTAATATAAGCCCAAGTGGCTAGCCAGTCTCTTAAACTTAACTCGATCCAATATTTAATTAATCCAATTAATTAAATTTGATCCATGGATTAATTAATCCAATTAATTAATTTGGGCATAATGATACCAGTATTGGGAGTTCACCCAAGTATGCACCCTGGAAAGTTCGGAGCCCATTTGAGCACGACCCTCATGATCTCCTCGGGTTGGGGCACTACCTTTTAAAAAGTTCTTCCTCGAGTTTTCGGTCGGAGCCTCGTATCCTGCAATCACTAATTCAGTAGGACTCTACTTCATATCAACACTTATTCGACCCTTGGAAATGAAGTCCTGATGACAATATGTTACCTCATTCTGAGAGGTTTCTAACACCAGAGTCCCATCTTTATCTAAACACATGGGAAATACAAAACCAACTAAGTTGCAACATCTAATCATGTTAGAAGTCCTAGGATTTTCAACATTATAATCCTACTAGGAATACACTACCTACCTCTATAAATACGTCATTCCAATTCATTATCAATGTACGTTATATATCATTTTCAGCATATATCTTTTCTCAAATTTCTCTCTCTGTCTTGAGCATTGAAGCGACGACAATGACATACTTCGACGCATTTGTTTCAGATACCAGAAGATCTCATTCGTTCTCTTTCTCAGTTGTCAAACTTGAAATCAAGTACAATTTTTGGTAGCATCATTGGTGCCGTCCGTGGAAAGCACTACCAAAAGCTATGGTTAACACATGTTCAGATCTTCCTCTAGCAAGGTCATCCACACCAGACTTACCACCTGCTGCGAAACCCCAAGCTCATCAAGAAGAGTCATTTGTAGTACCTACTGCCCAACCACAAGTGGTTAATGCCGATGCCTTCGAGGAACTTTGTCAACAAGTTGCAACACTGACTCAATTACTAAGCCAAATTAATGCCCATTAGAGGAACTTTGTCAACAAGTTGCAACACTGACTCAATGACTGATGCTCGAGCTCGGACACTCGTGAAGTTCATGATAATGGTGGATCAAGGGCTTCGGGGGTACCCCAGTGGCCTCGACCTTGAGGTTGGTCACTATGAACTCAAGTGAACTAACCAAGATTATATAGGATGTAATCGCTACGAGACTGCAAAAGAACACCCAAGGGATACACGATTTACCCCTAACGCTCTTTTCACATTGGAAGTGCTCTCCTATCCGCTCCCTGACAGGTTTAAACTTTCCTACATGAAGGAGTATGATGGAACAACTGACCCTATCAACCATCTCCACGTATATATAGACGTCATGAATCTACAGGTGGCACCAAATCCCATGATGTGTAAAACTTTTCCACAAACTTTGACTAACGCTGCTGGGGATTGGTTTTCAACCCCAGATCCCAATTTCATTACTTCATTCTCTGACTTGGCCGATAAATTTTCTACTTTCTTTGCTAGTATTACGTCCATTAAGAAGATAGTCACATCCCTCATGTAGCTCAGGTAAGGACCGAATGAATCCCTGGGTAATTTCATGATAAGGTTCAATAAAGAAAGATTTCAAATACCCAACCTTCACATAACAGCAGCCATCTTCGCCCTCACATATGGCATAAGATGCGAGGCCTTCAAGATATCTCAGTCAAAAAGCCCATATAATCGAGCTACTTACCCGAGCAGAAAAATACATCAATATGGAGAAAACACTTAACCCGAGGAGGAATCCTCACCCGACCTTGGAGAAACCCGAACACAAAAGGCAACACGATTTTAATTCTCGTCCGGAAGTTAACAGGAGTAAACAGAGGCATGAGACGCAGCCGACGACACTAACTTATTTGAACACTTCTAGGTCAAACATTCTGATGGAAATCAAGGATATGAAGAAGCTTAAATGACCTTCAAGGATGCAGTCCCCTCCTAAGACTCGGGACATGAACAAGTATTGTGATTATCATTAGGATCATCGACATACAACGGAGAACTGCAAAGTCCTCCAGTGGGAGATTGAGGCTCTGATAAAAATGGAATTTCTAAGCTCATATGTTAGTCATGACAAGTGCCCAAGAATTGATCAAGACAAGGGGAAAAGTCCAGAAGGAAGAGAGAATGATAACCCCACGATAGGAACAATTAACATTATTGTTGGGGAATAGTGTCAGAAGGAGACTCGAACAATGGGCGAAAATAGTATGTCACGCAGTATAGTCTGAGCTTGAGGACTATGCCTAAAGACATGGAAGAAATCACATGATTTGGAAGGCTTGACAAATCCACGCGATGACGCCTTGGTCATATCAGCGATTAGAGCTAATTTTGAGGTGAAAAGGAGTTTGGTTGACAATGGAAGCGTGACCAACATACTCTCTCATGAGGCATACTCTAAGATGGGGATTCAGCTGAATAGCTCAAAGCTATTAAAACCCCATTTCAAGGATTTGGAGGCGATACGATCATTCTAGAGAGAGTTGTCAATCTTCCACTTACATTGGGATTGAATCAAAAGTAGGTAACTGAACTAACATCATTCCAAGTAGTTTGTGCTTCAATGGCTTACAATGCCATTCTGGGAAGGCCATTACTCAACAAGATCAGAGCTATTGTTTCTACTTTCCACCTTACTATGAAGTTCCTTACTAGTAATGGCGTGGGAGTAGTATATGGAGACCAGTTAGTTGCTAAACAGTACTACATTACAACCATTCGAGGAATAAGTTCCAACATCATGTAAATCTCGTCATCCGAACACGAGCCTGACCATAGAGAAAGACTTGCTCTAGTGGAAGAATTGGTGGAGGTCGAGCTCGAGCCTGGTAAGAAGGTGACGATTGGTCGAGATTGTAACACCAACCTCATGGCCATTCTAATGAATTGTCTATCCTGCAATATTGATGTGTTCATCTAGAGTGTAGAAGATATGCTCAAGATAGACCCAAGCATTGCAGTCGACAAACTTAATATCAATCTGGGAGCAAAGCGGATCAAGCAGAGGAAGAGACAGTTTGCACTAGAACGCCGCGAGGTCATACGGGAGAAGATTGATAAGTTGATCAATGCTCGACTTATTCGATTCAGTACTCTGATTGGCTTGCCAAAATTGTACTGTCAAGAAGGCCAATGACAAATGGAGAGTTTGTATTGACTTTATAAATCTTGACAAAGCATGCCCAATGGACAGTTATCCCTTTCCTTGAATTGATAACCTCGTGGAAAACACGCCGGGCCACAAATTGTACAGCTTCCTCGATGCATTTTCGGATATCATCAGATCCTCATAGCCAAGGAGAATCAGGAGAAAACATCAATTAGGGTGTGCCATTTGGGTTGAAGAATGCATGAGCAACTTATCAGAGACATATCAACAAGACTTTTGCTAGGATGATTGGGAAAAATATTAAGGCTTATGTGGATAACATGGTAGTCAAGAGCTAGCAGGCATATCAAGATATTGCAGACCTCGAGGAAGTATTCTCTACTCTTCGGGAATATAACATGAAATTAAATCCAGCAAAGTGCGCCTTCGGAGTAGCTTTGAGCAAATTTTTGGGCTTCATGATCACTCATAGGGGAATTGAAGCCAATTCGGACAAAATACATGCATTGACATCCATGGAGTCCCCTAGGAACAAGAAAGAGGTGTAAAAACTAACAAGTCAGGTCATCACATTGAATAGGTTCATGTCTTGTGTAGCGGATAGATGTTTCCCATTTTTCAAGGCTCTCAGGAGAAATCATAACTTTGAATGGAACAAAGATTGTGAAAAGGCATTCCAGGAGGTCAAGCAAACATTGGCAACCCCACCAGTTTTGATGATGTTGGAACTCGGAGATACTCTATTTTTATACTTGACAGTCTCTCAAAATGCAGTAAGTGGAGTATTGGTGAAAGAAATCAACAAAGCACAACAGCCAATTTACTACGTGAGCAAGGTCTTCTTGATGCAGAGACCAGGTATAAATTGGCTGAACATATAAGTTTTGCTTTGGTGGTGGCAATATGAAAATTGAGACAATATTTCCAATCTCATCCTATCGTCATGCTCACTAATCAACCACTCAAGCATATACTACGAAAGCCCGACTTGTCTGGGAGACTATTGAAGTGGGCTATTGAATTTGGTGAATTTGACATTGAATCCAAGCCCCGACCATCGATCAAATCACATGCCTTGGCCGACTTCATAGCATAACTTACCCCAAGGCCTTGGGCGCCAGTGGACAACCCGACCGGTGATGCCATGGACACATGGAAGATATTTGTAGATAGAGCATCGAACTCCTCGGGCTTTGGTGTGAGAGTTATACTTATCAGCCCGGATAGACAGATATATAAAAGTACAATGTGCACTACGATTTTAATTTGACGCTACAAACAATGAGGCAGAGTATGAAGCAGTTATACTTATACAAGAGCTTTCCATTAATCTTGAGCTTTTAGTGATTCTCAACTAGTGGTCGGGAAGATTGAGAGGACATTTGCAAGAAAGGATGAGAAGATGAACCTATACTGCCTGAGAGCTCATGATCTTCAAAGATGATTTAGAAGTTGTGAAATTATAAAGATTTCTTGAATCGAAAACTATAAGGCTGATGCCTTGTCTAGACTTTTCTTCATAGGAATTGATGGTCTTGACAGAACAATTCACGTCAATTTGTAACAGAGCGCAACATAAGTTAAGCACACTCCATAATGGATATTGATCATGAATCATGTTGAATGGACCCAATAGTTGACTTTATAACTAATAAGAATTTGCCAGATGATCTGCAGATGGCGAGAAGCATTCAAACTCGAACACCAACTTATTGCATGATCAGGGGAGTTTTATTTCATCAAAGTTTCACTCTTCCATACCTTCGATACCTCAAACCTTTAGAAGTGTACCAAGCCTTAGAAAAAGTCCATGAAGGTGTGTATGAGAATCATTAAGGAGCTTGAGCTCTAGCATTTAAACTTATAAGATATAGATATTACTGGCCAACCGTGAAGAATGATGTTGTGGACTACGTTAAGAGATGTGACAAGTGTCAAAGGTTCGGCAACGTCATCTATTCTTCGATCGAGGAACTCATCCCCATACATTGCGTGGCCACATTTGAGCAATGGGGCGTGGACATCCTTAGTCCTTTCCCACTTACCTGAGGACAATTGAAGTTTGTCACCATAGTAGTAGAATACTTTAGTAAGTGGGTCGAGGCCAAGCCCCTGGACAGAATCTCGGAGCCCAAGCTAAGGTCATTCATTTGGAAGTCCATTATTTACAGGTTCGGAATACCCAAGGTTCTCATAACCCACAACGATAGAAAATTTAATAACTTACAGTTCAGAAGCTTTTGCACTAACTTAGGGATTGACCATCGCTTGACATCAGTTGCACATCCTCAAAGCAACGGCCTAGTTGAGGTTATAAATAGAATTATCATGCAAGACCTTAGAACGAGGCTTTGGAAAGCTAGATGAGCCTGGTCTGAAGAACTACATTCTATACTTTGGACATATAGGACATCCCATAAAACTAAAACATGGAAGATTCCTTTTATGTTGGGAATTGGAGTAGAAGCTACACTTTTAATTGAGACCAGAATGTCGAGCCTTAGGGACTTAAGCCTAGAGTTGAGGACCATACAACAGAACACCTTGACCTCGTTCAGGAAATAAGAGAACAAGCCTCTATAAGGGTTGCATCTTACCAAAACAAAACAGCTAAACACTTCAACAGCAGGGTAAGATACAGAAGGTTCAAGGTTGGAGTTCTTGTGTTAAGAAAAGCTGAAGTTGTAGGTCATGCCCCAGGCACGTTAAGAGTCACTTGGGAAGAACCCTTTGAAGTCATAAGATAGGTCCGCAAAGGAGCATATAGTTTAATAGACACCTCATGACCACTCACTAGGCCATGGAATGCTAATAATCTGAAAATTTATTACAAGTAGTTTATCTTACCTTCACTTAGTAATTTTTTCCTTTTGTTTTTGATTTTCAGTTTGTCGAGCTTGCATGTCCCGCTCGCGTCTTTTTACTTTTTAGTTTGTTACGCCTGCGTGCCCATGTTTGCTATTTAAAGAACATAAGTTTGCTTGAATAATCAGAGTCGGGATTTCATCCAAACAAAATATTCTTAACATTAAACACCTTTAAGCCTTGCCCTGTACATGCACTTTATGCCTTGCCCCGATCAAACACATCAAAGCATTGCCCTGAGCAAGCACTTCAAAGCCTTGCCCAACGCAAGTACTTTAAGCCTTGCCCCAAGCAAGCACATCAAAGCCTTGCCCCGTCCAATCAAATAAATGTCTTGCCCCAAGTAAGCACATCAAAGCCTTGCCCCCGAACAAGAACATCAAGCCTTGCCCTGAACAAGTACCTTAAGCTTTGCCCCGCGCAAGCACATAAAAGACTTGCTCCAAGTAAGCACATCAAACCCTTGCTCCGTGCAAGCACCTTAAAACTTTGCCATGAGCAAGCACCTTAAGCCTTGCCCCGAGCAAGCACATCAAAGTCTTGCCCTATACAAGCACCTCAAAGTCTTGCCACCAAGCAAGCCCATACAAACCTCGCCCCGAACAAGAGCATCAAAATAACTTAGTTCAGATTCTTCGAGCACCATACTATGAAAACTCGAGCTCGTAATTCGACTATATCAAAAATATCGCGGCTCGTAGTTCCTTGGGATACTATAATGCTTGGGAACCGACATCGTACTTTCAACTTTGATTGGGTTTTAGACTCCTCGAGCTCGGGTGTATAACGGTCCTCGAGTTTTTGTTCAAGCCTGAGAGCATAACGGTCCTCAAGTTCCTCACTTTGTTTTAAAAGTATTATCTAAAATAACGTTACTCGAGCTTCTCAGCTTAATATTCCTCGAGTTCCTAACTTTGATTGTTCGATGTTTAGAACTTCTCGAGCTCAAATAAGTCCTTGAGTTTCTAACTTTGTTATTAAATTATTATTTAGAATAAGCTTGCTTGAGCTTGAGGGCTCGAGTTTACGACTTGACGATTAAAGTGTTAATGAGATTGCTCGAGAGCGAACATGTTCAAGATCAATATAAATAATCGGTGTACGAGCAACAAACAACAATGTTAAACATTCAAGCCTATGATTGGGTAATGTACTTTCAAAAATCAAAAAGCAAATTGACTTTATTTGAACCCTGATTGGGCAATGTACATGGCAAAAACTCAAAAAAAGGAAGTGATAAATAGGGAGCGGAGAGGATCCTAATTGAGGTCGTTACTTGGGGGCTTAGAGACTTTATCTCCATTATCAGCTCCATCCTCATCCTCGACCAGCGTGCCCTTGGAGGAGGAAAGCTCGAGCCCTTCCATGACATTAGGAGAAGGCATCATGTCATCAGGGTTGACATCGGCAACTTGGAATGGAGAAAAGCTTGGGCCTGTTTGAAGGCGTAATTGTAAGACCCAATGCGTACTCGTCCTTTATTGCCTCAAATTCATTTGACCTCTTGAAGTCCTCGACCGCCTTTGCTTGAGCCTCATCGGGCATCAACTTAAACTCTTTATTTTCACGCTGGAATGAAAATGAGTCTTTGCTTCAAGAGATTGAGAAGACCAAGCGCAATCTAAACGAAATCTCTTCTGAAGTTAAGGTTGAAGATTCTTTGATGATGAGCCTAGCCGTAGAGATGAAGGAACTTCAAGTAAGGATGGACGACTGTAAGGCTAGGTTAGCCGCCAAGAAGCCTATTATTTCCCAAGAAGTTGAGCGAGGCAAATCTTTGTTTGAGCGTTACTCGAAATTAGAAGTTGATGAGGAACTTATGATCGAGCTATCCACTACTTTCTCTGAATAGCGCAACGAATGGGAGAAACTTAGAGAACATATGCACTCTCTTTGGCACAAGTTGTAATTAAGACATTAATATCCTGACTTTTCTTGAAGGACGGTTTTGTCTTTCACTTTGTTCCTTTAATTTTATGATGGCAGCCACCGTTGGCTAAAATGTAATGGCAGCCAATTTCATTAATGGAATGATCACTTTATTCACTTGTGTAATGGCTTTTGCATGGATTCTAAAACAGCATAATTGACTTTTTCTTTAATTGTCAGTACTCCCCAAAAATTTAATTATTAACCTTGTGCCATATTCATGCACATTTCTCCTTGTGAAATCTTTACACGGAATGAAACTTTTGGTATTCCGACTTTTCTTTCCAAGATTTGGACCTTCAGTTTTAGTTACTATGCATGTATATGGCCATTTGCATTCCACCTCTTCGCCTTCAAACCTCTATAAAGTTGCGTATTTGTTACACATTTGTCGTCTTCATCCTTATTCTCCACAAAACTAATCTGTTGCCATCATCTGGCATTCAAATGGTTGATTTTCTATATCCAAAAGAGCAATTTTTATAATTTTTTCAACAGAAATGAATCATTTAATCTTTTCCCAATTTCACCATCTGTCTTGATATTTTCTTTGGTATGAGAGGTATATGAAACATTTCTTTGGTTAATGAAGGTCTTCTCAGCTCCTTTTCCATTTATGATCTCCAGATGGAGTTTTTGATGTGAAACAATTGCTTACCAAGAGTTCTTCTTTGACCATTTGTCTGTCATTGCAGCGATGCATTTAGGATGTCGACGAAGGCCAATTTACACTTTATCTACAATAGTTGATAGAAGAACGATGATATCCTGCTTCCAACTGCGGCTTATGGGACATTTGTATTTTGTCTCTCTTGGTTTGTAAAAAATATTTTATAATGAAAGATTTTATTTGAACGTACTTCGCTCTTATTTTATTGAACATGATTGTCCAACTCACTTTACTTGTTTTAATGACATGGCGTGTGCTCAGCATCTTGATTTTACTTATGCATAGAATCTTTTTCTATCTGTTCACTTTCCTATATGGAAGGAATATATTTCTTTAAAGATTTACCATTAATAAACCTCATATGCTTCGTTCTATCTAAATCTTCCAAATGGTAAGCTCCATTAGGCAATACGCTTTTCACTTTATATGATCCTTCCCAATTGGATGACCATTTACCATACTTTGGATCTTTGCTATCCAAAGGGAATATCATCCTCCAAACTAAATCACCCAAGCTAAAAGACTTGGCTATAGCCTTTTTGTTAAAGAACTTAGTCATTTTTCATTTTTGAACCTATAATCTATCTTGGACGTCCAACTTTAACTCGTCCAATTCCAATAAGTTTTGGACTAGTGATCCTGCATACTTGTCATCACTTCAATTATTTTACAAGCCTACTCTAATCGACTGCACATTGATTTCCATAGGCAACACAGCTTCTTGTCCATAAGTAAGTTGAAAAGGAGTTACTTTTGTACTTGAATGTGGTGATGTCCTGTAAGCCCATACAGCTTTATTTAAACATTTATGCCAATTTCTGATATTTTCATCTATCATTTTCCTTTTGATATTTTTTAGAATCTTATTAGAAGATTCTGCCTGTCCATTAGATTGAGCGTAATAAGGTGTGGAGTTTACTAGCCTAACTCCAAACTCACTCAAGAATCCCTTCACTTGATCTCCATTTAAAGAAGTTCCGTGATCGATCATTGGAGTTTGTGGTATCCCAAATCTATAAATAATGAGGTCACAAATAAAGTCTATAATATTTTTATGAGAAATCTCTTTTAAAGGTATTTTTTTCCCATTTAGTGAAGAAATTTGTCGCAACTATTATAAACGTATGTTGTTTGGACGACGGAGGATAAATCTCCCCTATCAAATCTATCACCCAACCTTTAAACAACCAATGTTTAATAATGAGTGTCATTTCTCTTACTGACACTCTTTGTATTGGACCATACTTTTGGCATACTAAACAACTTTTTGCGTGCTGGACGCACGATTCTCCCATTTTGGGCGAAAAGTATCCACTCAAAACAATTAACCATCTCATTCTTTGGCTAGCCTGATGGGCTCCACATATTCCTTTATGTACTTCAACCATGATTGATTTGGCCTCTTGCGAACTCACACATTTCGCAACACACCATCAGAGCGTTTCTTGAGTAGCTCCTCATCTATCAGTATGTAATTTAATGAGCGTAACTTCATTTTCCTATTACTCTCTTTGTCACGTTTTTTCAAAAATCTTTTTATTTCTGCCCTCCAATTTATTGCATCGCCATTTTGTATGCAATGAACATTGATCCTTCTCGCCCTCCATTGTACTAGGGGCAATATTACTCCACATTCACAAGTGGATTCCAAATTTAGCACCTTTGAATAACCCGAAGCCATTTGAGCTAATTCGTTTGCTAAATCGTTATACATCATGTTAACGTATTGAAGCTCTATTTGATCAAATTCTTCCAATAATTCTTGGGCGATTTCATATTGACTTATGACAGACTACTTAGGCATTTAAAATTACCAATCAATTGGTAAATTACTAATAGGGAATCGCCACTAATAATTACATTCTTTATTCTCAACTCTATTAATAGCTCTAAGCCTACGATCAATGCTTCATATTCAGCTTGATTATTGGTACACATTCTATCCAAAGTGAAAGAAATTATAATAAATCCCTAAAGGATTTATTAAAACTATTCCTACTTTTGCACCTCCAGACGTTTTTGATCCATCAAAGTATGAAACCCAAGGTTTTAATCCAAATGAATGANCCAATCAATTGGTAAATTACTAATAGGGAATCGCCACTAATAATTACATTCTTTATTCTCAACTCTATTAATAGCTCTAAGCCTACGATCAATGCTTCATATTCAGCTTGATTATTGGTACACATTCTATCCAAAGTGAAAGAAATTATAATAAATCCCTAAAGGATTTATTAAAACTATTCCTACTTTTGCACCTCCAGACGTTTTTGATCCATCAAAGTATGAAACCCAAGGTTTTAATCCAAATGAATGAACTTCCAATTCAATTTCTTTAGTCATGTCAAGGCATGGATGATCGGCCGAAAAGTTAGCCAATGCTTGATTTTTAACTACCCTTTGGGAGTATATATTATATTTCAAACTCTAATAATGCCAAAATCCAAAGGCCTATCCTTTGGTGTAAAATAAGGAAATAAAACATACATTTAACTAAATTTACTTTAGAAAATAAATAAACAATTACAAGCCGTAAATAAGCCCTTAATTTTGTACATGTGAAATATAAAGCAAGTCATAACTTTTCAACAACAGAGTAGTTATATTCACATTTCGTTAACTGTCTAC
>CAIGRL010312844.1:0-11608 GCA_903798325.1 Fraxinus xanthoxyloides
TTGCACTTTTTAAAAAGTTTGGGTGTATAATTACAATTTATTTTTTTATTTTTCTTTTCCTTTTTTGTTTTATTTAAATATGAGGGTATATTGGTCATTTTACACTGAAAAATAGTGAAAATGACTTTTTTCGCACTGAAACGTTGAAATAAGGGCAAAAATGCAAAAAAAAGAAACGTTGTGACGTTTTGCATACTCACTATCAAATGTAGGGACGTTTTATGCTGATAACCCTTAAGTAAAAAAAACATTATTTATATATCTTTTAACTCACTTTTCTTAAATATTGTGTCCTTTAACTTAACATAATATTTAAATTTTAAATTTTAAAAGTTAATTAATATTTTAAATATATTTTCACACACGCACAAATAACAATTTTTTGTGCTCCTACAATGATGAGGCCACGTGCGGTCGCTCAACTCGCGCACCCTCAGGGCCGTCTATGCGTCACACCAAATTACGACGATCGAAAGAGAATAATTAAACAAAATTTCTAGTTAATTGAGTGACCAACTTTGCTGCATGTACGTTATGGGTGATATTAAGTTTGACAGCAATCATAACCATTGATTTTAAATAAACTTCTTTAGATCACTAGCCAAATTTCTTAAACATAGGGTATGTCATCCACAATGTACAAAAACAATGTACAAGTAGATTAATTCGTAGAGGGATTATTGAGGAAGGCCTAGTCTCTTTTGCTCTTTCTTGTGGCGATGGTTCAGAGGAAATAGTAGATATAGTGAGTAGTGAAAGTAGGATGTGAACGATGTACTAGTTAAGTTCTAGAGATTATTTTGAGACTTTAAGTAAAAAATTAGAAAAAATAATAATAATTGATAACCTTTCATGCCGCGTGGTAACAAGTCCTCGGCATTTAATTCTAGGCCCTAATTTGTTTAAATGTATCAATCGATCCTCATGTGACCGAAATTATCCATTTGAACGTTAAAATCATTGACTTTTACGTAAAATAAAGCTATGAGGCAATATCATTAAAGATTTTTTCTTTTCAACTAAAAGTCGCTTGTGACTTTGATGATTTTCGCACATGAGGACCAAATTCATGGATTTATAGAGATTGTGGACTGGTAACCACAATACGTCAAAAGTCGGGGATCATATAGAAAGCAAAATAAAATTTAGTAATAACAGATAGCAGTAGCACCACCTATAATTGGCACAAGTCTCCATGGCAAAAAAATGAAATTTAATACTTCCTCCGTCTCATTTATATAGATTGACTGTCTTTATTTTCTTGTCTCAACTATATAGTCTTTTTTTTTTATTAAAAATATTTTGTTTTGTTCGTTTACTGATATGCCATTTTTTTAATTTCCATAATTATAATCAATTTACTAATAGTTATCGATAATTAAACAAGGACGAATTAGAAAGTTTTTTACAAAAATTGATTTTTCAATAACATTAATTAAGTTTTCTTAAGTCACATAAAAAACAAAACTAACCTTTTTAAATGGGTTGGAGGGAGTAATAAATTTAAATAATTACCAAATGAATTTATCAATAAAAATACCTTAGATGATAATAATTATGTCATTAAATAATATGTCAATTAAATATAAAAATTATGATACGTACGAATGATGATAGATAGCATTATTTGAAAAAAAAAAAAAAAACAATATGGGTAGGTTCAAACTTACATTCTTGGATCCGTTTAATTTCGGATCACCTTACATAGGTAAAATCCAAACGGGTAATAAATGCGGCGCTATTCCTAAAAATGTACGAATCGGGACGACACGGCGGGCACATACAAAATACACATCCATTTGTGGGTTCCATTTTTGATTCTCTTTCTTCACCCACCTCCTTAGCTTTTTGGGACTCGTTCCCTTCATTTAGACGAATTACGCAGATATAAGCATGATGCATTAAAATTCTGTCAAAGTTGGCTTTTTCTCCACAATCCGTTTAAATTCAGATTTTGTATTGGAAGAAATTCACAAATGGGGTCGTGGAATTCAATTCATCTGAAGGTATTATACAATGTTTTGGGATGGACTGCATTTGTCTCATGGTCCATCAGTTTCTACCCGCAAGTTATTTTGAATTGCCGAAGGAAAAGGTTTTTCTAATTCTTATTCAACCAACTTTAATTTATTCTGAAATTTCAAATTTCGTGTTTTAATTGCTTGTTTACGTAGTGTGGTGGGGTTGAACTTTGATTTTCTGCTCCTGAATTTGACGAAGCACTCGTCGTATCTCATCTACAACGCTTCCCTCTACTTTAGCTCCGCCGTGCAGAGGCAGTACCGCCAAAAATTTGGCCTCAATGAGGTACTTGGAAACATATCCTATTATTGAATTCATAATTGATTTTTCCTTAGCTTCAATGATGAATTCTGTGGGCGTTTATTTACTCTTTGGGATCAACTGATCTAGGGTTTCAATTTTTTGGTTATTTGATGCATGTATTTATTTTCTTGTGGTTGTTTTATTGCAGATGATACCTGTGGCTGCCAATGATGTAGCTTTCTCCATTCATGCTGTTCTCTTGACTGCTTTCACCTTGTTCCAAGTTGTAATTTATGACGTGGGTAACTAAAATTTTCTCACTGTTTCACGTTTTTGTTACCTTTAATTAAAAAAAGTCGCTTTGATAAAAATGATTACTTATCTTGAAAGAACTTATTTACTTAGATCTAAACTTTTTAATCTTTGCCAACCATACTATGGTTCTTGCGTAAAGCTCTAATACCAAAGAAGCATAAGCTGTACAGTTAATTACTACATTTTAAATTTCAATTCCGAACAGTATGGGTTAATTAATTTACATCTGAATGACATCTTAATTTTATTTTTTCTAATTTGCATTTTGAAACCTTTGTGAATCATTTTTGCAGCGTGGAAATCAAAAGGTTTCAAAAATTTGTATTGCAATTGTTTCCGTGGCCTGGTTATCAGCTGCCATTTGTGTTTTCATAGCTCTGCCCAGGCACTCTTGGTTATGGCTGGTAAACTGCTTCAAGTAAGATATCGTCCCTTCAATCAGTGTAACAAATCTATAGCAATTTGTGAATCTGTGGACTTTCTCATTAAGATTTTTGTAAAGAGTACTGAGATGACATTACCTGCCTTATTAGCCTTAGTATTCTTGGCTAATGAAAGTTACCTAGGGTAACAAGAAATAATGGACCAACTTATTCTATTTATATGTGCCTATGGAGTTAATTACTGAAACAGTCAAACAGACAAGTACTTTGCTTTCTTTTGAACTATGCTTCTTCATCCTCAGTTTCCTCTTAACTTCTTACATCCTATCTTTAATTGCAGCACAGTCCAAGTCGTTATGACAATCATCAAATATATTCCTCAGGTAGATTTGGAACTTGTATCCTTTGAGATCGTTCTGCTTATCATCTGCCGAACTCTTATTGTTCTTAACAATCCCAAGTTTACTGAGATCTTGAAAGTTTTTGTTTACAAATTGGCTTCATGATCTAACGCAGAGTTCCGTTACTAAATATAGGCTATTTTGAACTTTCGACGAAAAAGTACAGTTGGATTTAGCATCGGAAATATTTTGCTTGATTTCCTTGGAGGAGTAACAAATTATTGTCAAATGGTAGTGCAATCCATAGATCAAAGTGGGTGACTAATATTTGAATATCTTTTGTAGAATACGCTTTCAGATAAATCTAATCATTTAAATCTGTTTTGCAGATTCCTGGGTGAACTTCTACGGAAACATAGGCAAGACCATGATATCTTTGGTATGAGACAGTTTCACTTCTTTATGTCCTTGTGAATTTCATGATCTGTCACCAAGTGATAGAGAGACTTAATACAACCTTTCTGGCTTAAAATAAGATACATTAATCACTTCAAAAAACATCATTTTTAACGTTTTGTCTACCGCATAACATGAAAGACTGGACATGTTATGCATATTATTTTACAAACCTAGCATATTGGATTTACCTATATTTTTGCTTGCTGGTACTACTTGACCGTCCAGTAGTTGGGTTCCACAAGCTACTGTGAACTTGGTGGATAATTTTGTTTTCAAAAATCCCAAAGCTGATGTGGTTTACTATTAAAATTTAATCTATCTCTGGAATCTTGATACCTTGTAACATCCTTTGAACAAGAAAACTATAATCTTCGTTTTATGGAGGGAAAAAAAATAAAAAATAAAAAAAAAATGAGGAAAGCTGATGAAGTTTCCCAAGGTTAAAATGTTTTCCATGTTAGCTTCCTTCTACAGCATTAACTGGGACCAATGCTCCATATGGCTCACCGCTGAAAAGGGTGTGTTTTTGGCATTTTATCCATGGTGAATCATCCATGGACCATAGGTTATCTTGTGTATTTATTTGATTGCTACTTGAGTATTATTTGTTTTTTCACATCATTTACTCAAGTGCCAAAACAATACAGTTGGATTTATTGCATGTACATTATTGGCCAAGTAGAGCTACAGTTGACGATTTTTCGCTGACTTCCTCGCGCCCTTAAATCCTTGTGTTCTCATTTCTACCCACATGATTAATGTTTAACTGTCTCAGTGGAATGAATTTTTCAGGTATCTATCTTCTTCGACATTCTCTTTATGGTCCAGCATTATATACTATATTCTTCCAAGAAGGCTACTTCTCCAAAACCCAATGTGGTAAGCAAGGAGTCACTACTTAAACCCTCTGATGAACCGAATTCAGATTTTGTATAATGATGAATGACATGGCTCTTGGAATTAATCTTGCACATTACTTTGTGCAAATTAGCAACTCTGTACTTTATGCTTCACAATGCATGTATTATCACTCTGTATAGGAAAGCTGAAGCATGATGCTCTATTTACTGTATGTTCATTTTAAGAAATTGAGTGTAATGCTGTATTCCTACCGTTGAAATTTCTGTCCCTGATCTATCATGAAGCTTAAGAGGGGATATTGATAATCGAATATTTTTAGCACACTCTTCGTCTATGACTATATGTCCAGTTGACTCGATACATTGCAACCCGAGTTTCATTTGGAGCCTGTGATCAATTTGTGCCGATGCAGCATGAACTAGATCCAAGGAGATGAACTCAGCTGTTCCCCGTAATTTGCCTCACCTAATCTGCTCCGAATTTTGCTGTAGGTATCTGTCGAGCAAACCGAAGGACATTGAGGCAATATGATGATATTTTTTTTCATCATGACATTGAGATGAAAAAAGGGGCTTCAACATTTGTAATGTTTCATACGTCTTTGTTCCTTTAGTGTGATCCAAGGGGAAAAAAATGTTGGGAAAGGACAAGGAAATAGTTTTCTTCGTTTTATGGGACGTGGGAAAATTAAATTCATTTTATACGGCTTCAACATTTGTAATAGTTTTCAACTGATACATTTTTCCAACAAAACAATTTTGCACGTGAACATATGTTCTCATTACTTTTTAACCATATGTTCCTAAAAGAAATCACTTACGGAACTAAAAAAGACAAACAATAACGTTGTCACGTATTATTCTTTAAGAAAGTCCAAAATAACGGGTGTGTTTAAGTCACATTAATTTGGAAAAATGTATTTTGGAATAGTAGATTGATGGAGAATATGTAGTTGAAAAAGAAGGAAAAGTTATTGATATGATGAAAAATATTATTTTATTGAAGAATGTGTGGTTGAAAATGAGTTAACGAACGAGAAGAAAAATTTTAAAGTATATCAAACATGAGCCTATTAATCTAGTTGGCGAACTTCTATTTTATTGTTGCTTGGCTAACACGCCAATAATTAATTGACGACCAGCTGACCAATTAACCTCCTTGCTTCCCAAGTTTTCAAGCTCTCTCTCTATTTAAACCTACATTCATAATCACACTTCACTACCATTCCCATTAAGCTCACAAGAACCCAACCAAAAATGAAGAGAGGGGGTCGACAACATGGCATGGTCCGAACCAACCCCATTCTCCCACACCCTTTCAACCCAAGGCCCGTGGCTAGGCATGTTAACAAGCTTGGCTCACCACCAACTGCCGGCACGTTCACCAAGGTTTCATCAAAGCCGACGAACCACTCCAAGTTTACGGGAAAGTGCGGTCGACCCCGATGCAACGGGTGCCATATTCACCCAGCTTGTAAGGCAAAGGACAAGACCAAGGGTGCCAAGAAGCTTAGATTGATCACTAGGAGGGTCGCGGATGCAAAATCTGGATTCAAGTTTTCGGACTCTTCCACAAGTGACATTTTGGATCAGTTGACTTATCCTTATATGGAAGATGGTGATGCCCAGATATCATCGAATGATGTTGAAATTGAAGAGACAGGTGGATATGATAACGATGATCAAATGAGTTTTTGTGAAGTGGGATTTGTGTGGGAACCATTGGATGGAGATGAGAGTTGGTGCCTGGTAGAAGAAATGTGATTCATCATTTGATAAAAGTCTGATGAATTGTATATTCTTTGTCCACAAATCCTGTTTATTTTATTATGTAATCAAGTTGCTAATTCATGTGGTGCAAAATGATTAATTAACGAATGAATATATTAATTCAGATGCATCTACTTTGCCCTTTAACCAATTTTCTGGTCATTGAAGCTTACCGAAATGCAAATATAGTTGTCATGCTCCATTATGGTGATCTAATGCCTACCCACTACTCTTCAATGCCTACCTTACATTGACTCGACCTGACATTTCTCATACTATTGGGTGTGTGGTAGAGATTAAAATCGAATTAAAATTGAAAATATAGCCGTTATTGTTGACTTTTATTAGACAGGTGAGATCGATAATGATTACATTTTCAATTTTAATTGAATTATAAATCGTACCAAACAGACCCTTAATGAGTAAAGTCAGTTCATTGGCAAGCTTGCAAACGAGTTATTTGTTATCTTAAAGGAACTTGATTACATAATTTCTTATTGATTTATTAAAAAAATAACTTGCTTGAATTTAAAATTTAATGAATAAAAATTTAATCACGAATGTGCTTAAAATTATGTTTATTTGGCAACCCAAGCATTCAGTCATCCAATCTTCCACGCACCCGTTCTAATATGAATTTTTGTAAGATCGTTTTGAATAAAACACAGTAATCTACGTGCAAATTTGTATTTAACATATAAACGAAACATTTTATACCCATTATTTAAAATTCTCACATCCCGAAGGATTTAACATAAAAATTGACCTTGCAATGCATTAAATGAAACATAAATTTTATTTCAACCACAAAATAAAATTTTCTTGAACTCAATTTATGTAAATTAATGCGATCTATAAAATGAGTGTCATATTATTGTATTATTGTTTTAATTATGGGCTTTAGGATGTGACAAGGCCAGACATGGACCAATTAATTTGTTACTGATCAAAATTTAAATTAACAAAAACTTAAGCACTATAAAATGAGACTCTTCATATGCAAGATTGTACTATTATTTTAATTTATGGACTAGACTAGACATGGACCATTTAATATGTGACAAGACTAGACTATGTTAATGACCAAAATTTAAATTAACATAATAAATTCCGAGAAAAATAGTATGAAACTGGAAAAGACTTACTACCCTTTTCACCGCATTTAAAAGAAAAAAACAGATAATTTAACTTATGGACTATGTTTCTAGTGTATGAACAGTGTAATGTTATGTCAACTCCAATTAAGGATGTATCCTGACTGATAACAATGATAATTGGTAAGTAATTGGTTTTCATTCTCATCTAAAACTGTTTGAAAATTAATAATGACAGAATATACAAATGGCACGTGACACAAACATATCGTATTCGCCGCTGACGGTGGAGATGAGAGAATGAGTGAGAGTAGCAGTAAAAAATTTATCTGGATTTTAGTTTAAGAAGAATGCAAAGCCATTTTCCGAAATTCTGTAGAAGCAAACAGTTAGTAGATATACCAAAGAGAGAGCTTTTAGAAAGGGAAATTGGGAACCGAAGAATAATTGATTGGCATTATCGAGGAATTCAGAATGGAAAAGTCTTAATCTGAATTAAGTACATTGGACAATTAATGTAATTATCTGAACTTGGGTGATTTGTAATAAATGGTGTGGACAAACGAGAATAGTTTAAGCAAGGTGGGGAGGCAGAGAATGGTGATGTGATTTCGGTTGCAGCTATATAGAATTGGGAAAATGGAAACCATTAATGGTGGCCATGGTGGTGGAATTGGGGGAGGATTTGGCCGGTGACAGTAAATAGTTCTTCAAATAATGGGAACTTGGAATAGAACAAGAATTACATGGACAGATCATATATGAAATACATAGAACGCGATTAGATAAACAATCTGAAAAAATATGAAAATTGCAGCCAAAATAGAACAAGTCAAATGAGCATCGACATATGGTCCTTTAGGAGGACAAGCAAGGCAAAGTAAATGGGGCCTAGAGGAAGTAAAACCGAGTCCATTTACAAATACTTCTTACATGTTTGTCAAAGCTGTAAAAGTTAGATAAGTAAATGGCTAAACAATTTTTTGTCAAAATGGAAATAAGTTAATTAAAACTACTTAAGATTAAAAAAATTAAAATATTAACATTCAGTAAAGAGTAACTTTTACTTTTTCTAAGAGCTTAGCCAAACATGCTCCATTGTAGTGAGAGTTAGGCTTGAAAATCACCAGGATCACTTCTTGCCACAAACTACGATTGTTGGTCACGTACCACAGATGCAAAGGATAGCAGCGATTAAGAAGAATAATTGGTTTCTATTAGAATTCCTCCCACAAAAATATCCTGTAAAAAGAATAAAATTGTCATGTATTTTGAAGAAGACGGCTCCTCCAATCATAAGCATGACAAACGGCCTAATTGAAACACTACGTAAATGTGACACTTCATTTACCACGTCTTTATTGAAGATGTGAAGGTTTATGTACAGATTATTTAACGCAAGAAGTTTATACAAACGGTACTGTTAACCAATACAAATCTCGATTATGTCAACCAATAACAACATATATTTGTTAGAATGTTCAAGTTCCAATTGAAAGGCAAATTGTTCCAATATTACCTTGAAATCGTCTACGACACCGTTTCCAACTTATTCATCACAAAGCTTTCCACTAGAATCTATACACTATGTGTCTCAGCCTCACTCTTCTTCAAGAAGATCTATTCTTAATGAAGGTTTCAGTAAAGATAGATTATTTAGATTCTTAACTTCTTCAAGAAGATCTATTCTTAATGAAGGTCCACCTTATCTAGATTATAGAAAATAGAAAAATAGAAGAAGCGCATATGAAACTAACTATTTGTCACCATCTTTGACTGTAAATTTCTTTCACTAATTTATTTGGTAAACATGAATTTAACAATACATATATCCCACGCCTTTCAATAAGCTTTGAAGATCCAAAATTGCAAAATATCACATTACATACAAATGGTAACGGTTAGCAATGGTGTTCGCAATGATTATATGCAATCCTAAGTAAATAGAAAATCACAGCACATGCTATCATATTGAAAGATTTACTAAAAGAAAACAAATAGACTTAACATACAATTAACTTGTTCAACCCTGACTTCTAAATAACTAACGAAATAACTTTGAGAAATACTGAATTAGAGTCATCATATGATGACACATGGGTCAATGAAAAATGGAAAAAACAAGTGAACAATTACCTTTACATAATAAACATAAGTAAAACCACTAAAGCACACTCCACTTTACTAATAAAAAAACTTGAGAAAGGTTTACAAAACTTGGAGAAATATAGAATTGGAGTTCTCGTATAATCATGCATAAAACAAATAAAAAATGGAAAACTACTTGTGGATATTGATTCAACCTCGGATGATGATTCAAAATTTTGCCATCAATGAAAGATGCAATTAGCTTGTTTTGACCCTGACCTTCGAAAATCCTTTGAATTAACGAGGAGTAATAAAAAATTTGAGTCTTAATATCATCAATTATGATTCAAACAAAATGCAAAAGACAAGTCAACGAAAAATTCCTTTTTCAAAAGAAAATGAGTAAAAAGTTGAGAATTGAGAGTTGAGATGTTAGAGTTGAGAACAGAGAGTAGATGGATGAGAGTCGATAATCAAGATTCGAGACATGTAATGCGAAAGAGAAGTAATGAGAATTGAAAATCAAGATTTTTCATGGGCTGAGAGACCATTTGAGAATGAGAATTGCGAGTTGAGAGTTGAGGAAGGAGAAATGAATTAAGAGTTGGCGGAAATGGGAAGTGGAGAGTCAAGGATTGAGATATGATAGTTGAGAAATGAGAATTTAATTGAGATTGAGGACTGAAAATAAAAATAAAACAGGAAAATTGGAAAAGTGAAAAAAAAAAAAAAAAAAAAAAAATCAAGAAAACACCAACAAAATAAAGAAAACTAACCTCTGCTGAATGTTTTTCCAAATCTTGGGGTCCTTAAAATCTGGCCTATCATCATTTTTGGCACTCTTTTTCCAAGGATTGGTTTCAATAACTTCTTTAGGACCTTTTGAAACCAGTCCCCCGATGCTGCTGCAGTCACACTGGCTTTGCCACCACCTGCAGCATGGCTTGTCACTGTGAAACACTTGGCTCGTATGAATATGTGTGAATCAGTGTGACATCAGTAGAAAAAAAGGCTTGGTAGTGAGGTTTCTTTTTTATGCGAGGGAGTGGTCAAAGAAGAAAGAACAAGTTTGAAATCCAAGCCTAGTGATACGCAACTTAGAATATATAAAGGATGCAAATAATCAAAATGCAACTGAATTTATAACAGAGAGAAGCAATTTCTTGGGAATGGGCGCTACTGGTGTAGTTGTCTTCTTTGTCAACTGATGTGTTTTGGAAATTTTAATCATGTGTCAAGAATTTGAAGGAAGTTCCAAAGGGAAGGAAGAAACCATTTATTTAAAGCTGGTGAATAAGTTTAGAGTCATACCAAAATCTTCGTCCATAAGTTATACAAATGGAGCCAACAGTTGGTGCTGCAATAAGCATGGCTGCATTATTCAAAAAGCCCAATTATTACATCTATCCACATACTAACCTCGTGAGAGTAGTCTTGTTCGTTTACTCCAACTACACAGGTCGGAATGTCTGCATTTTTTGCTGGAGCAGAGTAATAACCTTCTTGACTCCAGCTTGGATGTACTTCCTGGCTCCTGAACCGTCCAAAAATATAATTGTTCCCTGTGTCTGACACAGGATATAATTATTCCAAACAGTTCCAAAATTCGTCATGTTGATTGGATGTGAAAGGTGAAGAAATTATTTTAAGATTTGATTTTTCCTTGATTTGACTTTCTTCCTGTTTCTTGGATCAAATTCATTTTTTATACATTTGATTCCTCCAAGTGAGCATGTATCAAAGAGCGCCTGCATCACATTCTCTATCTTCTATTTTTGTGAATCCAGATAGCCTATCACAATATACTCAGTACCAAATTTATTTAACCTGCAAGATTAATCATTGCCTAAACGAATTCCAAATTTATTAAACCAAGCAAAGAAATGCATACATAATGTTAGAATCACCTACTCAAATAATGTTAGAACCCAACGTCAGATAACATACTAAATTATGTGCAGCAGTGAAAATATCCAACACATACATAACTGACAAAGGTGAAAGGTGAAAAACAAACAAGAAAACTAACAGAA
>CAIGRL010312849.1:0-11360 GCA_903798325.1 Fraxinus xanthoxyloides
TCTAACACAAATTGTTAAAATGAACACTATCGTATCTTTGTATAATAACGTTAAATATTATTGAGACCTGATTTTACTTGAAGTTTGAAAACATCAAAATCAAATATGAACATTTCAACCAAGCATGCTTCCCATCCGTTGAATTATCCTCAATCCCTACATCCAAATCTCTCGTCAAAATCGATACATGTCATGGTATAATGCATAGCGTGTATTACACATGTTCAATAAGCTAGAATGGAAATAATTAAATACGTCAATAAATAAGAAAAATGCTAAGTGCACATAATACACGTAAATAGAGGTGTACATAGCCCTCACATGGGGTGGGGACCACAAAATACACCTCTATTTACATGTATTATGTACACCAAGTAAAGTCCGATAAGAAAAACATCTCATATTCATCTTAATCATATATCCTATACATCTCCACATATAAAACACGCCTATTAAGGAGTCAAAATACAGTCGAAACCTCTTTAAATTCCTAGTCACTTCCATATTTCAATTTTGACCCTTCGTCATACATATGCTTAGAGCTGAATGAGATAACAGCATGTTTGGCAACTGTGAACATAAATGAGTGAAACTCTTTTTGAATGAGGGAGCTGTCCATATTACATACCTTAATTTCCAAGATTTAATGCTTCTACGCATTATTTCTGTAATTGAATCCTCATCGAGCCATCAGTGTAGAGTCATAGACCAATCGATTTTGATTGAGACTTATTCTTGACTGATAATCCATCCGGTTTGCTTGCTCTTCCTCTTATTCAAATCTTCTCCTTTTAGCTTCTTCTTTTTGTCTTTGAATCAGTTCCAACTCTGGCCGTTCTGCCTCTTTTCTCTGTAACTCCAAAGGTTATCTTCTCCGAGACTCTTCTACCCTTCTGCGGTTCTCTTCAAGCATCTTATCGAGCTCTTCTCTCCCCTTTCAAGCTTGCTCTTGTTGATTTCAGAAGCATTTCATTACTGGAAATTTTTGCGAATGGAATAAAAGGTAACAAGAAAAAAGTTCCTATCCATTTTGATTCGCGACGCTTAGCAGCAAAGATTTAGTAAATCAATAATTAGATAAACCAGAAGATCATGACTTCAATGATTCAACTAATGTAATTGCTCGTAGATTTCAAGAGCTGAATTTGTACACTTATCTAGACCATTAAATTAGAGTATTTGTTAGTGATTTGGATGAGTTATAGCTTAATTTTTTGTTAATTATATTTGTTAGTCTGCACTCAACGCAAATTGGTGGATTTGGAAGAAATGAACGAAAAACGTATAAAAACGAATGAAATCCAAAGTTTGAGAACCAAAGTGTATACTTCCTATAGTTGATTCGGATCACAAAACGACGATTAAAGATCATATAGAATTAATTGAATGCAATTGGAGGTCAAATGAGTGGAATATAGTGGAACTATTTTCGCAAATCAATTTTCAGCCGAAGAAGTTGTGCTCCGAATTTTTAGTCTCAACTTGAGACCCATTTTTAAAATGGCAAACGTTCGATTTGAAAAAAAAAAAATTGTGCTTCTATAAGAATTGTAGCCCTTTGAAATACATTTTTAACACATTTTGAATCACTTCAATCGTATATTTTTTAGAGAAAATTACCATCAAAATACTGAAAACTGGTTAGGGACGAATCGAAGCACACATGAGATAGCGTGGGCACCCAATTTTCCCCAAACCAAGAGTCATTTGGTTCCATGGCGCGCGCTATAGTTATACTAATGCGCGAGCACGGACCATTTTCACAAGGCTTGATACTTGTAAGAAAAGGATTTAGGGTTTGATAGTGTTTGAATATACAAAGCACGCATTCAATCACAGGATTATCTCACACAATTGTACACACCATAAACATTATTCCTAATATCTGTCGTCCATGAGTTAAATACGCAGTGTTCTAATTATTGTGGGTCTTCCAACACAAATTATAAACACAAGAATTAACTAAAGAAACGACAAGTCTTGAATTAAAAACTATAAATCAACAAGTTTTATCATTCATCCAATACATAAAATTATTTAGCCTAGCATTGTCATATGAAAATTACACAAATAAAAATAAAAATAAAACAACATCACTCGAGTCAAAGAATACGTTGAAGAACTTGAAAACTCAAAATCTTCACTTTAATCTTCAACCCAAATTTGAAATCTTCTTTCTTCAATGTAAATTCTCTATTTTATGCTCAAAGTATGATAAAAACTAGGTTAAACATGTTTTGGACGTGCCTCCCAATATATAGTGTAAAAAAAATTTATTCCATTATTACAAAAAAAAGAGAAAATGAAATGGGATTTTTTTTTACAATTTTGAACAATGCCTGTACATGGTATACTCGGTCCCCACTTAGTAGACTTGATTAAGCCTTTGACACTCAAAAAAAGCTTTTATGTCCACGCATGATTGCAGAACCATGCCCATGCATGGTTTAATCCATGGAGGCCAAATTCCTGAACTTTTTCATGTGAGCGTTTTGATCTTTGCGATCATTTTTCATCCCATTGATTTTTCTTCACATCCAATTGACCTTTGGCACTTCCGCAACTTAATTTTGATGTCCGGCATAACTTTTGCTTTGTTCTATTTCAATTCGTGAACTTCGGATTTTGTCATTTTCTCTATTTTCTTTTGTTGCTTCTAATTCTTCATCGAATTATTGTGTTTTATCTATTAAACACAATTTACAATGAATTAGGAGATATTTCTTTTGTTTTTATTTTTTCTTCAAAAGAAAAATAAAATGTTATTATTTAAGCCATCAAATAAGTGTATAGAATACATTTATCACTTTACACTTTTAAAATTTGAACGATAAGTCACGAACGGAACCGAACTCTCTATATCCATATAGTCAGGTAGAGTTGTCACGAGCTATATGCATGGCCTCTAATACTACCGAATGTGCTCTAAAAGCATACAAGTCTTTCACGGTATGCTACCCAAACTATATGTTGACTTATGTCAAGTTGGCTATGTGAGAGGAAGGTTAGCTTGGGGACAACTTCGTTTGCCGTGTGAACCTTGTGTTTCGCACGGGTATTAGATTCTATTACAAAATTCTTTGGCTTCGATATTTCATTGAATAATGTTAAGGGTGTGTTTGAGTCACATTATTTTGAAAGAATGTATTCTGAAATAGTAGACTGATAAAGAATATGTGGTTGAAAAAGAAAGAAAAGTTATTGATATGATGGAAAATATTATTTTATTGAAAAATGTGTAGTTGAAAATGAATAGAAGATTGAAAATAAAAATTTAAATGTGTACCAAACAGGGGCTAAGTGCCTAATTTGTATTAAAATTTCGAGTGTAGGACACTACGTGACATTATAAATGATAAATTCAAATTAAATGACATCATATAAGCCCATGTTTGTAAATCTAAAATAAAAAATTTAATAAATTTTGATAAATATTGATAAAATCTGTCATTGAAAAATTGTGAATTTTGATTATTATTTACTTTGAAGTCCACCGGCCCCTCAAAAGTTCTCTATTGGCCGTTGCAATGGCTCTGTGTTGGATTTCTTGTGCACCTTCAAACCACCACCACCACTCGATCATTATTCAAAACCTCAGCCCCACACACTCATCCCCATCGCTGGATAAACGAAAACCACCCCAAATCACCATTTCGGTCTCGACGCTTTCTCCTTCTTCTAATCCCATTGCAGAAAGCGAAAGATTTCCAGTTGTTGTGAGCAAAAGATTAGTTAATCTCACCATTGTTGGAGCTGTATTATCAAGATTCTTGTTTTTCTCTAACGCCCTGGCTTCTCAATTGCTGGAGCTTCAACAATACACTGATCCCAAAGCAGGATTCACACTTCTTATACCCTCTTCTTGGATTAAGGTCCATTCTCCTCCTACCTTTAATGGGATTTTTAATTAAATTTTGGACCGATTCTTAGTAGAATTATGCACTAATTACATCTTATGCCGTTGTATGAAAGGTGAAGTATTTTCGGGAATTAACTCAAAATGTCAATGGGTTTATCAGGTTGAAAAGGCGGGGGCAACTCTTTTATTTGAGGATGCAGAAAAGAAATCTAACAATATAGGGGTAGTGGTGAACCCAACTCGAATTTCGAGTCTAGGCGAATATGGTACTCCTCAGTTCGTAGCAGATAAACTTATCCAGGCTGAAAGGCGCAAGGTTAGTGTAGTGTAACGTTTTTATAATATAATTGTTTTGCTAATTGCATTTGTACTTTTCCACGTTGGTATCTGAATTGTGATTATACATTGTAATGAAATTGGAATGTGCTTTTACTTGTGATGGATCGAAAAGGTGAAGGAAAATTGTAACCTGTTGAAATAAATTAATATGTAAGATTGAACTTCATTTCATGGAAAAATGGGTTATCTTTTCTTTGTTTAGCTACAATATCCATGTTAGGATAAACAATTTAAAGGACTAAATCTATCAGAATTTTCTTTGTTCATTATTAATGGACGATGACAAGTCTTAATAGGGAAATTGAATCCCTCGCCTCCTCGATCTCTCATCTCTGTACTATGAGTGGGCAGAAGTTGCATTTTATTGCTGTCACAGGTTTAAACCTGATGAGAAGGAACTTCGATTATGTAGGAAAGTACAAAAGAAGCCGAGGTAATTGCTTTCTCTGAGAGATCAGGTCACAGAGACCTTCAAGTGTATGAGTTTGAATACAAGGTTGACAGCTCCAGGGGAGGGTTGAAGAGGGTCTTTTCTGCTGCATTTGTGGCATCTAAGAAGCTCTACCTTTTAAATATTGCTCACTCCGATGGTTTAGACGACCCTCTGGACATGGAGAGAAGAATGACTCTGGAACAAATTTTGCACTCCTTTGACGTAGTATCTGCAACCTATACAAAATAGCCCAATTCTTGATTTCCTTTATCCTGTCTTAGAAATCAAGGTATGCTGCTGCCCCAGCTTTAGATTTTTAATTCTCTCATTACTGCTTGCAAACCAATTTGCCAAATTTCCTTTGTTATTTATAGCTTGTGTTTTGGTATGGTGGAGTGCATTGAAGTGGACAATACTCTTAACTATCAAGAAAAAGAAATTATAATCCATTGTATTGTTCACTTCACACCAAACATGCACTTAGCAGCCTCTGGTTTTCCATACAATGTTCCTTAAAATCATCTGTCAGCTCTTTTAAGTAACATGACTGCACTGCACTGTGTTTTTCTCCAGGTTTATGCTGTATCAAGAGATTTAAGGGATTTCAATTTCAACCATATGGCCATAAAATTCCACTTGAAGCCCAAATTCACATCTTAAAGGCCACTCTCTCATAACTTTGTATGTATAATTTATTGGGTCAATTAGTGGCTCTGCCGTTATGTGGGCAAAACCAGAATCTAGATTGTTTATTAGCCTTTTCAAAAATTTGTTGTACTTGAACAATCTTCATCTAGCTAAAATATTATCAAATCAATTGGAACATTTCCAATTATACATCACTTGCTTCAGTTGCAGTGTTAGGTTTGATAATGAGCATATTGAATAAACAAAAGGCGAACGTAAAATCTGATATTGAACATCAGTAGCTAAAACTGTTCACAATAATCTCCTCTCAGAACAATTCATTTTGAAATTACAATGCCTTCTGATTAATCAATATGATAGATACTGAAGATAGCGTCCAACATCAAATAGTTCCCACATATTATACTGATTAATCAGTGTGACCCAAATTGCAACATCAAAGCAAAACATGAACTTAACTGAGTAGGAGGAATATCTGTTAGGTACCAGAAGACCTACACGATAAAGGTTTTTTCCTCCAAACAACCTAAAAGCAAATTTAAGGCAACAAGGAGATGCACTTCACTTCGTCGAAGTCAAGAAATTCATATCCGCGTCCTTTTTACATCGCTCTCGGGGACATTTACATCATTACCGTTACCGCCAAATGATACCTGCAGCAATAGTTATGTTCATCCTAAAAACTCCACTTCGAGAGATGTTTATTCTTTTCCGTATGAACATTGAGTAAAGAGAGGATGATAAGTTAGTTGTGTAACCATGCGAAGATCAATACATGGATGAACTTACGTTCTCGTTAGGAACAACAGCATATTTGTCAGATGGTGAGACCAAACTTCTTTCTGTAAATGGAAACCATAAATATATAGAAGATCAGTTCATGCTAACTATTGAAACAATTCTAACTAATGAAATATGAAATGTTAGATCATATACAGAACCTGATGATATGTCAACTTTTGAGGCCTCTATCTGCTGTCCAGATGATCCATCCATACTCAATACCTCTATGATCTTCGGGACATTTCTGTAAAATTAAGGATCGTGTAGAGAGCCAATAATTTGGTTCAAGTAGTATAGTCGAAAGTTAAGCTAAGTTCCAGATTCTTCACATAAGAACCAAAATTTGAATGTATTATCAACGGACTGTGGTTGTACTTTATAAGCAAAAAAAAAAAATAGGCACATTCATCAGGTATTCGGAATTACCTGTCAAGAGTATCCCCATGGCCAAGCTGACCGTTTGTGCCCCTTCCCCACGAAAACACATTCTGCATTTCAGTGAGAGCGAGTGTATGCCTCCAACCACATGAGATATCTACTACTTTCTGCAATAAATTTTAAGTGGAAAACCTTAGAATCGGAACCTGCCTTCTGCATTTGGAACTGACAAAATAATAACATTGAAAAAAAGACTTTTGCCTGATCATGTGGAAATTTGACTTGTACAGGTGAGCAATGATCAACATTGTCACCAACACCAACTTGTCCAAACTGTGCACAGAGAAAGGTTGAAATTGAAAATATATCAATATGAAGACAATAATTTAATGTTAGTTATATGTAAAAGAACTGCTTGACGATGATATGCATAATGAGATTATGTTCAGGCTATATAATCAAGAAGAAACTAGAATTTTGAACCTTATTCCAGCCCCAACCGTAAAGTTCTCCGTTGGTTGTCAGTGCCATTGTGTGTCTCCAACCACCCGATATCTGGGAGCGAAAAAGGAAGAATGTGTGAGAACCCCAGTAACATGAATAGTACAAAAACAGTATAGTTTATTTTTTTCTCTCCTGTATTCCCACAATTTTATTATCTAAAGGCTTTATAGCATATACAGTACTGGAAATTTTCTGATTCAGTTGGTAGGCCAAAAGAGTGAGGAATATAAGTGGATCCACGGTCTTTTCCTCGTATTAAATCCTCTACAACCAGACACCTGAAAAATTTGTAACATTCTGACTTGTGCCGAAAATGACAAATTACCTGAGAAATAAATTTTTCTCGCAATGCTTCTAGCTTATGAGGGAATAGGTGGTCTTCAAAATTTCCATGTCCTAGTTGACCATATTTGCTCCACCCAAAGGTATACAAACTACCCATAGCGGAGACAGATATCGTGTGCCGCCATCCACATGCCACCATAACCATCTCTTCTCCCTGCAATTCTGGATTAGCGTGACTTGGGGAGAAGGAAAGAAGGTGAATGGGACTAAAAGTTGGAGATGCATTTTAGCCACGGTCAGTTTTTATGTGATTTCACAAGCTGTTCTTGAAGTGGAACAGTAACTGATAGCTCATATTACAGCAAAAATACGTGGATATTCAGTGTCAACATACCTCGACAGTTGAAACTTTTTCGGGAATCAAGCGGTCATTTCTATCACCTAATCCCAGATTTCCATATCTACCCCACCCCCATCCATAAAGCTCACCACCTTCTGTTACGGCAGCTGTATGTTCAGCACCCGCAGCGACCATTCTGATAGATACTCCCTACAAAAAGTACAAGTGGTCGATCTATAAAATGCTCAAAACACTCAATTTATCACTTTTTTCGTTCACCAAGAAATATTAATACTAAAATGGATGAGACAGACAGCATCTTTTTTTTTTCTTGCAAATGATGTTATCATGCTTCGTCGGCTCCAAATCGAGCAAAGACAAATATTTTAAATCCGTATTACACACGAACACTATTATAAATCTTATGTCATTTTTTATACTTGGTGTTCTTTTCTCGATATGTTTTTTTAAATGAAGACATACCGTCTTTTTAGCAGTAGCAGAGCTAAAACATACTCTCTTTCACGAAAATTATCTGGATCACTATATCTTCATAGGCATCAAATAAGAATAGGATAAATAACATCAATAGAAACTCCAGGTGGAAATTTTTGCACTTTCTTAAAACTGAATTCAAACAATGATAATCAAAAGAACGAAAAGCAATCTTCACAAAATCAGACAATTCCCTGTTCACATGAATACTTCCAGTAAACTCTGAAATGCTAATGCAACTGGCACATATTGCATTCTGTGTCTTTGGAAACATTCTAGTTTCATTTTATTTAAAGACTGATGGAATGAGCAACAGAGCAACGGCAGGAAAAAAAAATGGAAAACGCCTTTATGGGATAAATGAGTGACAGAAAAGAAAGCAGCAATCAGAACTTCTCGTAATAAGTAATTCATTGTACCTTGAAAGCTTCAATCTTCTGCGGCAAAGGAGAATCGTCTGTCGTCCCGAGGCCTAGTTGACCATTTTGATTACGCCCCCAACTTTAATTGAGTAGAAGTGCAAAAATGCAATATTACGAGAAAAGAATAACTCATTAGGATAATTGGCATACTGTTGAAGTACAAGTTGAAGCATAACAATACTAGTATTTCCTACATTTCAAAATTACATAGAAATCTCTTTGTCAGGGTTTCTAAGTTAATGGCATGAGATTTATTGAGATAATTGCTCTCTTGTATATTTTGATTTGAAGTTAGCAAACATGGGGTGAAAAACAATGTTCGGAATTCAGATACCAAAGTACGCAAATAAATATAAGTACATCGAAGGGCATCAAGTGGAACCAACCTCTGCACTTCACCTTCCATGGTCACTGCCAAACAATGGCTGTCCCCACAAGCAATTTGTTTAATCCGCAAACCCTGTAATGCCTTGATTGGTTGAGGAGAAAACAAGTCGCTGGAGTTCCCATGACCCAACCTCCCAAAATCACCCCTAGAATTGTTTATATAGAGAGTGTTAAAGGATAAAATCCCACATCGAATAAAGATTAAAAACATAGACCCTCTTAACAAAGTTAACCTTTTAAGATGAATTCAAATCTTAACATGGTATCAGAACCCATTAAATTCGATATGATTAAATGGAATCCCAAATCTTAAACTTGAACTGAATAAAGATTTCGTGAAAGTTGATAACCAACTCCAAAATTCATTTCTTATGATACTTTCTTTCAACACACATCAAAGAATACCAAAATCCTAGTTTTTTGTAGATAGAAAAAGAATACCTACCATCCCCAGCTGTACACTTGCATTTGGGACTCGGAGTATGCAGTCGTATGGTCAGCTCCACAAGTAACAGATACTATCTTTAATCCATCCAATGCACTCAATTGAGTAGGAGAAAGCCGATCTTCAGCGTCCCCATGGCCTAACTGTCCATCTTCTCCCCTTCCCCAAGAGCAAATAACATCTCCAACTGCAAGATATGAACAAAACCATCATCTTCAGGTCGTAAAATTATATTTGCATACTAAAACTTAAATATTTGAAGCATTTATAACCAAAAAAAAAAAAAAAAGTTAAAATTTGTAATTCAATCGGTTAAAGCACCGTCCTCTCAAGATAAGCCCATGGCAAAAAAATGTGTCCCGTCCCGAAGGGTTGACGGGGCGGGGATCACCGCCCCGAACCTGCTTCGTGAAGAATAAAAAAATAATAATTACAAATTACAAAAAAAAAAAAATNACTGCAAGATATGAACAAAACCATCATCTTCAGGTCGTAAAATTATATTTGCATACTAAAACTTAAATATTTGAAGCATTTATAACCAAAAAAAAAAAAAAAAGTTAACATTTCTAACAACTGCCACCATCCATAAAATAGAACTCCTGGAGTTAACATGATCGTGAGAGCAGAATATCAGTGATTAAATTATTTAGTTTATATTTCACTGATTCCACAGGTAAAGAGATAACTACTGACCCTTAAACAATCTCAAAAAAAAAAAATATATATGAATAAGATTAGCATTTTCGCTTCTTGGGCATTCAACAATTTGACAAAATAGACACAGATGCATATTCTCCATCCTTGGTCCTTACAGAACTGTGCAAGATAGGCTTAACCTTAAAGTTACAGAAATGCCCCCCATTAAATTCAGAAGGATCAAAACCAGTAGTAACGTGGAGCATTCTGGTCCATGCAAAACAACATCAATTTAGCAAATCAAAGTCTTTAACAAAAGATAAGAATGTGTTCTTCATTATCAATCTCGAATTCATGTTTTATATGTGCAGATTGTTTTATAAAACTTACAGAGGAGGGCTACAGAATGACTAGCCCCAGCAGATATGAGTAGCACTCTACGACTCGGCCCAGTTACCATTTCACTGCTACCATGCTTTTGGCCTTCCTCTGCCATTTTTTTCCTTTCTTTCTATCACAGTCTCACTTTCTCTGTGAGTTTTAAGGGATTCTGTTCCTAAAAATTTCTCAAGCTTCTGAAAGAAATTGAAGGCAGGGAGATATATTTAAAACTATCTTCTTAGTTTGAGTTTTTCCTTTTCATCATAGACAAGTGGGTACTCTGTATTTATAGCGATAGACATGGCTGGCATGCGCTATTGCATCCTACTGCCTAGTCCCTTCATGTTTGGAACGTAATAATAGACGTGTTCGATCGTGCTTAAAATTCAATTAAAATTGAAAATATAGATGTTATTGGTCTCACTCGTCTAATAAAAGTCAACAATAACGACTAATTTTTTAATTTTAATCTCTACCGAACACGCCCTATGAATTAAAAGTTTAAATTCCATGTATTAGATGGATATAAGTGATCACTAGTCAATGAGTTAGTAAAAAGTAAGTCATTGTTTGGCCCCATTTCGAACAGTTTATAAATTTTGGAATAGTGATTAATAGAAGAATGTGGATTGAAAATAATAAAAAAAATTAAATTTGTGTGTAATATTATTTTATTTGAAAAATATATGGTTAAAATTAAGAAAGAAAAAGTTTAAAAATTTAATGAAGGCCAAACAAAGGCTTAATCAAAAATGATAAAATTATAATCATTGGTACCAATAAAATCAAGTACTAAGTGTATTTTTTATTTTAATATGAAATTGAATAGCATGGAATTGAGTTTTAACTCTTAGGGTCCGTTTGATTGCACCATGGAAAATAGGGTGGAAAGAAAATAAATTTCAGGGAAAATATTTGCCTAGAACTTGTTTTAAAGGGAATTGTAATTAAGTGTGTTTGATTGGTATAATTTTCCATGGAAAATGTTGAAAGTTTGAGATCCGTTTGACTTCTTTTTTTAT
>CAIGRL010312863.1:0-15921 GCA_903798325.1 Fraxinus xanthoxyloides
CTTCTGCCATATCTGAAAACTTTATACTTGCAAATCTGTAGCATGACAGACTTGGTCATATTGGTAAGAAAAGTCTAAATCATTTGAAATCAAAAGGAGTTTTTGGAAAATTGAATCTTGGTGATTATGGCTCTTGTGAATAATGTGTTATTGGTAAACAAGTTAGGTTAGCTTTTCCAACTGGAACCCATAAATCTAAACAAATTTTAGAATATCTTCATGCTGATTTGTGGGGACCTGCACCTGTGTGTACATTGTCTGGTTACAGATATTTCTTGTTAATTGTTGATGATTTTTTAAGAAAAATTTGAGTTTTCTTGCTAAAAACCAAAGATGAAACATTCTCTGTCTTTAAGAATTGGAAAACTCAAGTTGAAAATCAAACTGATTTTAAAATAAAAACCTTAAGGACAGACAATGGTTTGGAATTCTGCAATAATGAATTCAATGATTTATGTAAAGGACATGGTATTGTGAGACATAGAATTGTTGTGCATACCTCCCAACAAAATGGGATTGCTGAAAGAATAAATAGGACTCTTTTAAATAAAGTCAAGTGTATGTTACTCAATTCTGGCCTGCCTAAACTGTTTTAGGGTGAGACTGTTAAAACTGATGCATTTCTTATTAACAGATGTCCTACTAAATCCTTGAATTATGATATACCTGAATTTGTGTGGTCTAAACATCTTGTGAATTATTCTTATATGAAAATCTTTGGTTGTGCTGCTTATGCTCATCAAAATATTGGTAAACTTGAACCAAGAGCGCTTAAATGTATTTTCTTAGGATATGATGAAAATGTAAAAGGTTACAGACTTTGGGTTTACATTCAGAAAGGGTATAGAGTCATTATTAGAAAGGATGTGGTTTTTAATGAAGCTATAATGCCATGCTTAAAGGAAAAGAATATTTCATTGTCTGATAAGGACACTCTTTTTGAGGTGGAGTCTTCTCACATTGAGCAAGAAACTTCTGTTCATACTATAGATGAGACTAATACTGGTGATAACAATCCCATTCTGGAAACTGATGATGATCAAGCTGCTGATCAATCTGACTTACCTAAGACTTCCACTTTAACCCTTGATAAGTACCAACTCACTAGAGATAGAGAGATGAGACAGACTAGACCACCTACTAGGTTTGACAATGATGACTTTGTTTCTTTGTTCACTTACCAAGAACAATAGGATAATGAACCAAACTCTTATGGGGATGCCATTAAGTGTAAGGATAAACATAATTGGATAGAGGTTATGGAAGATGAGATGTCTTCACTTCTTAAAAATAATACTTGGGATCTTGTTGACATACCCAAGGGCCATAAATTGATAGGTTGTAAGTGGATTTATAAAGTAAAGCAAGGAGAAGGTGATAGTAAAAAGGTTAGATACAAAGTTAGGTTGGTTGCTAAAGGCTTTACCCAAAGGGAGGGTGTTGATTACATTGAAATTTTATCACCTGTAGTTAAATATACTACTATCAGATGCTTACTCGCTCTTGTTGCTCAATTTAAATGGAAACTTGACCAGTTAGATGTCAAACCTGCTTTCTTATATGGTGAATTAGATGAAATAATCTATATGAAACAACCTATTGGTTTTGAGAAGGGAGATCCTGAAAGAACAATTTGCTTGTTGAAAATATCAATGTATGAGCTAAAGCAAGCCCCTAAACAGTGGTACAAACGTTTTGACAATTTTATTTTGAAACTTGGCTTCAGAAGGAGCCAATATGATACCTGTATGTACTGTAAAGGTAATGGAGGTTAAAATTCTTTATATTTAGTGCTTTTTGTGGATGAAATGTTACTTGCATGTATTGATAATATTAAATCAAAATTGAAATCTGAGTTTGACATGAAAGATCTGGGTTCTGCTAAAAGAATTTTGGAAATGCAGATTTGGAGAGATAAGGATAAGAATCTGTTGTTTGTGAACCAACATGATTATGTGATTAAAATTTTGAAGAAATTCAATATGTATGATTGTAAACCTGCCACATTACCCCTTGCTAATCATTTTATATTGTCTTCTAAATACTGCCCTAAATCTGGAAATGAGTATGCTAGAATGTCTAAAGTACCTTATGCAAATGTAATTGGATCTGTTATGTACTTAATGATCTGCACCAGAACTGACTTAGCTTTTAGTATCAGTACTTTAAGTAGATTTATGAGTAATCCTACAGAAGAATATTGGAATGCTCTAAAATGGTTAATGAGACATCTTAAAGGAGCTGTAAATCTGGGTCTTGTGTTTAAATCAGATAAAAATAGTGTAATTTTAAAGGGATATACAGATTCTGATTTTGCTGGTGATAGGGATAATAGGAGATCAACATCATCTTATTTTTATACTCTATGTGGTACTGTGATTAGTTGGAATTCTCAACTTTAAAAAGTAGTTGCTTTATCAACTACTGAAGCTGAATACATTGCTGCTACTGAGAGGGAATATGGCTGAATGGTTTACTGTCTGAATTGGGTTTTATTGATAATCAAGCTATCTTATTTTCTGATAATCAAAGTGCTATACACCTTAGCAAAAATCCTATGTTTCATGATCGTACTAACATATAGATGTCAAATATCATTTTATAAGAGATGTGATTTCAAAAGGAATTTTCAAAATTGGGAAAGTTGGAACTCAGTTTAATCCTTCTGATATGGGCACCAAAATTGTACCTTTGCATAAATTTGTTACCTGCTTGAAAATATTATCTGTTGATAATATGTAAAGTGTTACAAGTGACTTGGAGCGTAAGAAAACAAAATGGGAATACTCTTGGCTGCACTTATAGTCCATAATTCTGTCAACAAGGTGGAGATTGTGGGATTCGAACCCTTGGCTCGAATGTGTGCGCTTCCAGAATTACTAAAGGCGTGTTTCTCAAATACGTTTTATCTAATTCCCTTTCACTGTGATGTTGACACGTGGATACATCCTGAACGTTGGCTATATTTCTAGAGACTTCTTATTTGACTTGGTCGATTCATTTTCGACGATTCCTCTTCACTTCTCTGTCTTCTAGTTTCGAGAGAACTCTTAGGTTTCCTTCTTCTTCGTGATTCTCTTACTCAAATATCTGATTTGAGGTATGTAATCTTGAGGGTTTGCTCTCGGTTTGTTATATACTGTGTGTATATGTATGGGAACTAAGGTTCTGCTATGAAGTAGTGAGTCGTGAAGTTTCTCGGTGATTCTTCATCAATCGTTTGATGTTCTTGAGAGATAAGTATTCTGGGTTCTATCTCTATACTTTTGATTGAACGATTTGTAACATTTGTTGCCTTTTGGGCTGTATAGTACAATCGAGCATATTCCAACTTGTTGGATACTCAACGGGGGATGTATGCGTTAATAGTGGTCGTCGAACCTCCTGGGCTAAGGCCGAAACAACTCTTGTGTTGATTCTTTAATTTTCTGCGTTTTAATATGTGCACTTTCGTTTATTCCATATCTTGGAAGTAATATTGTGTGTGATCCTGGTCTTATAGAATAAATATTAAAAATAACCTCGAAAATAAGAAGATGAAAAGGATTTTCACAGCCTCCAGTTGAATATGATATGTATCACGATTTTATGAACCACATAATTAAGGCAAAACTTCATCGAGCGTATGTATCACGATCATGCTAGATGGTCTGATTGTTATTATTATTAGAAATTTTGTTCTTAAATGTGAGAAGTCCAGTCACATGGCACTGTAGCCCGACCATACCGAAAATTTGTAACAGATAGGGAAACCACATATTGCGAACTTTGTTCGTGGTTCAGTTAGATTAGATAACACATATTTATCTTCTTCCAAATCAAAGAAATTTGAGAAATCTGCATCCGAGTTTTTGTTCAATGAAGTCTCAGAATATCCCGGTGAAGTCTCTGTGCTTGCATTGGGACCTATGACGAATTTGGCACTAGTAAGTCATGTTTCCTATGTTGCCTTTCATCTTGGAAAATTCCCTATGTTCGTGGTTCACTATGTTGTACCTGTTCAACGTGTACATTCTTTTGTTGATTTAAGCTTTAAAGAGAGACTCGTCTTTTGCAAGCAAGGTCAAGAGAGTGGTGATAGCTTTCTTTGCATTGAGAAATGTTAATCCTGCTTCTGAATCAAATGTATGTTCATTTTGACAATTTCAGGCCCTTAGATGTTTAGTCAGCAAAAACTGGCTCTTAATGTTGGTTTTAATTTTTAATCAACAAAAGATCAATTTTTGCATGGTCATATGGCCATTTCTGTTGGTTTGCATAATCCCAAATGCCTACTAATTTCTAATTTGACATATTAGTCAAAATTTTAGTATTCATAGAGGCATTTATTTTACGCTTGTTAGAATAATCAAATCGCGAGAATGTAGATAATTTTTTTCTTTTCCGCATGAATTACTGTAGGGCAATGCCATTAACTTTAAAATTCTTTCACTTAAAGATCTATGGGGACCCAGAAGCAGCAGATGTTGTGTTCACTTCCGGGCCAAATATCGATCTTGCTGGAATAAATATTACCACGCAGGTCAAATTGACAGGTTAATTCCTTCCCGATTTTCCCAATTTTCTAGTTCCACCCCTTTTAAACAGTTCCATTTAACGCATCTTCTAGTTTTCAGACGCGGACCTACGTGAACTAAGGCTGTCAAAAGAAGCAAATTTTACCGGGACTGGCACGTGAAATCTGATGGCATCTATGGTAATCTTGCTTTGTAACTTGACTTGCATACTGTGCCTGGCTCCTATCACCTAATCATAATTATTCTCATTTTAGTTCCTGATGACTTTGTATGTTATGATTAGTTTTACATCGTTCAAGAATTTAGTTTTGTGCTTCTTCTCCGCCATGATCTCTTCACATTCAAGAAAGGGGTTTGAAGAGGCGACACAGGGAATATTTGAGCCATGCGCTAACGGACAAAGGACTAAAGAAGTATGTTTTGAACATTTTATCTGTTCTATCCAATGCAGTTGGAAATATAAGCAACCCATATTCAGGCTTTTCAGTTTTCAGCCATTAATGTGGAAGAAGTCGTAAATAACATTAAGAAGTTAATGAAACAGTGATTTCTTAAGAGATTGGTTGATTTATATCTAAACTCTTGGGCTATTTCTGAACTTCGTGGAGTTCAACCTATATTTATAAACTCGTTCCTCTATTTTCTTCATCAAAATGAATAGTTGAAAATGTCATACGAACATTCTTCAAATTTATGTATTAACATTGTAACGATTCAAGCCTTTGTTCCCAAGCCATTATATCATACAATTGCTCGATTGGTACCATAATTCAATTTAAATTCAATGTTTTGATTTCGAATATTGAGGGATAGGATAAAAATTCATGAGTAAAATGGACAAAGGTTCTTCCAAAGTGAACAATACGTATGATATAATGACTTTGGTACAGAAGCTCCAATCGTTACAAAATGCCAGTGTCAAGTTCTTTTATTATCTTGTCATGTCCCTTCCTAAAAAACTGAGATACCAATTGCAAGAGCATTTTGACTTGCTTGTAAGTGAAATAAGTTTAAGTGGAAATCACATATAACTAATTTTTTTAAATTACCATTTCAAAAATTAGATTTAAAGTTTATTTTTACAAAAATCAGATGTTAATTCAACATTTTAATACTAATAATAATTTTTTAAAATTAAATTAATCTACATACCTACTCTACCTCTACACCCACCGAATTTTATTCTCAACCCCTAATTATTTTCCTCTCTCCCTTCTCTCTTCTTTTTCTTTACCACACCTAACCACCGCGAAGGCAAGCGCCTCGCATGATGTTGCCGGCACAACCACAACACTACTCGAGTTGCTTCAGCAGTGACGACGTCATCTCCAACATGTCCAACTGTGATTAGATCTGTTTTGCAGTGATTTTCATGCGTCGTTTTAGTGGTGATGAGGTGCTGGCAGTGGGGATGTGCAGGCTATGGTAGTGATGTTGCTTGGGGTGGGCGTGGGGATGGCGGCGATCTTTGATGATTATAGAACTGATTTTTTGTTGGTGTTTGGGTATTGGTGGTCGTGATGTTGGTTGCAGTGGTGAGGTGGTGGTAATGTCGGTTGAGGTCGTAATGGTTGTGAAGGTGGTGGTTGGGACGGTGGTTGTGGCTGGGTTGGGGTAGGGTAGGGTGTTTGTGACCAATAGATTTATTAATGTGTGACTAATAAATAATGTGTCCAATGAAATAGATTTTTTTACCATAAAATAAGTCGTGACATATAAAATTAGTTATTTGTGACTAAGGAATAATATGTTACCTATTAATTTGATAAATTTGTTATCGAAAAATAAGTTATGATGTATAAAATTTATGATTTGTGACTATGACATCTATAATTATGAGTAATACATAATTATCGTCATAAATTATATAATATTAAAACCTTAATATTTTTATTAATTATTTCATAAATAAAATTTAATTAATATTTAATTTTTGAAATAATAAACCTTGTTTGAAACATACTTAATCTCTTAGATACGAAATTTTCCCAAAATCTAACGCAGGTGTTACATAAGTTTTTGTACTTGCAGGCTATAAATATTTTAGCTTAGGCTAGAAAATTTGAGCCTACTACATTGCCGAAGCCTGTGGCCTTGGCAAAGTAGAAAAACCAAGGAAATTTTTCTTTTATATTTTCTAAAATACAGGCCCCCTCTGAGTTAGTGGTCATGGACTACGGTCCCCTGTGACCGGGTTATGCATGCCAAGACCAAATGATCCAACACATTTTGACGTGTCCTATGCAGACACCTAGTGAGCATTGATCCTTTCTTTCGAGGAGTATCTTCCTTTGATATTGATCTTTTGGTAAAATTAAGTCCAACCCGTGGACATTCATAAAACCATAATTTTAGCATATTCTATCCCCATTCGTTTAATACCGTTTTGGTGCAATTTCTAGTAAGGAAAATCACAGTTCGGTTTTGATCCTTTTGTTCAGGAAGAACATCTCATCAGACTGATCTTTGGTAAGCAAGATTCTTAACATCTTTTATATCACGAATATTTATCTCATTTATAAATTATAATTTACAAAGTTTTCACAGGTACAAATATAAATAAGTGTTATGAATCAACCCGATATTAAGAATATTTTGATATCAATTGTTGAGAAACCGACCAAATAATTAAAGAAGGAAAATATGGACAATATGAAATTTAGTGGATCACACGACAATCAAGAAAATTGTGGTAGAGGAGAATTGATTATATCAAGAAACAACCAATTGTCTTACAAGATTTGATCATCTCAATCTAATCTAAACAATTTTATCTTGTTTCTAATGTATACACAAAGATCTAATTGTTATAATCTCTCGTTTCTCACATTTTTTAGTTTTAATTGTGTCTATACCTTGTGGAATATTTATAGAAGTCAAATCTCAAAGTTTTGGAATCCAAGATGAAGTAGAAGGCCCAAAAATCCGAAGAAAACAAGAAAATTGCCAAAAAACTCGTTTTCGGGCCCAAACTGGACCCGCTCAGCCCGGCAAGAGGCGCAGAGGCACATTCTCCCACAATTCTTGTTCTTGGCGCTACGGCGCCACTCCTTGGCGCCTAGGTCGTCTCTTGGGTTTAATGTTCCAAAAATGCATTTAGCCATCCAAGAGTCATCCTTCAAATCAAACTCCTAATTATCATTGAAATTTGATCTTCACAACTTAGAATTCTATAAACTCAAATACTTTAAACTTCCTCAAATCATCCAAACATCAAAAAACAGTATGATATTTGACTCACAACCAAACCATACTTCTAAACCAAGATTAAATAAGCTTCTTTCATGCAACGAATTTCTAAATTACATAGAATTTTTGTCACGAAACCTAATAAACTCCACCTTGACACAAATTCCATGACAAGGAATTAAATCTTCACTCTTCAAATTATTCTCCAACTCTTCCACTATGTCCCAAACGGACACTCTATGCCTCCGCCAGGCACGCCATACCCTTTTCGGGCATACTTTCAACTGTAAACTACATCCAAACTTTGCACACCAGCAGAACTACCTTGCACGCTATCATTGCTTGAATCATCTCGTTCACTCCCAACTCCAGCCAAGTCAATAAACCTGCTTGAACCACCACAAGCAACCTCAACTCCACTTGAGTTATCAAACTTGCTCAAATCATTTTGAGCAACATGATCAACAAGATCACAACCAGCTCCACCTGAGCTACTAGAAGGTTTTCCAATATTACTGTCCAAGTCACTACGAACAATCTGATTACAACCAACTCTACTCGAGTTACCGCTTACCAAACCATAAGCTGCAGTTGCTTCCTTTGTGATCGTCGAACTTTGCAACACATACAACTGGAACTTTCTCCGCCCCCACAATCGAAGCACCCTTACCAACTTTCAGAACTCCATCCATCGGTATATCTGTATCCTTTTGAATCAAGAGCACTCAAAGAGATTAGATTTCTGTTTATACCTGGAACATGTAGAACCGGCCAAGTGTTCTAACCGTCCCATTCAGCATCTTGATTTTGATGTTACCAATCACAGTTATTCCACAAGGCTCATGTAACCTTTTGTAACTATTTCATATGAAGAAAATCAATCCCGATTTGAACACATATGAAAAGTGCAAGCTGAATCAAGGATCAATTCCTCGTCGGGTTTGGAGTCACCTTCAGGCTTCACCAACAATTCTCAATCACTATTCTCTTCTGTAAAATTAACATTACCGGTACTTTCTGATTGTTTATCCTGATCTGTAGTAGCAAACTTCTTCCGCCACTCATAACAATCCCTCTTCATGTGCCCCTTGTTATTACAATACCAACAGACTATACTGTCGCTGTTGTCCTTGACTCTGCCCCTTCCATGATTACGCGTCTTCCTCTCACGAACAACGAGACCCTCTCCATGAGCCCCAAAATCAATGACCAGATGCTTTATCTTGTCCTTATAATAAAGCGCATCATATACCTCATCAATCGTAAGAGTATCTCGATTATAGAGAATGATATCTCCAAAAGTCACATATGAAGGTGGCAACGAGCATAACAATATCAACCCTAAATCTTCGTCATCATACTCAACCTCTATTGTTTCCAAATCAGCAACGATTTCCTTAAACACTGATAGATGATCTTCCAAAGATCAACCTTCCGTCAAGCGATGAGAATACTAACGCTACTTCAAGTGTATTGTCAAGCTCTTTGTCATACAAAGCTGCTCCAATTTCAACCCAACACAGCATCACTTCTCTCCTTTACCATGTTATGGAGAATTTCATTAGAAAGATGAAGATGTATCTGAGATAGGGCTTTCTGATCCTTCTGTCGTTTCTCCTCCCCATGCATTTTATCAATCCCCAACAAAGTATCATCAAAATCCAATTAAGCAAGAACTGCTCACATCTTGATTTGCCACAATGAAAATCTACCGTTGCGTTCCAAAAGCGGAATTTCAAATTTCAAAGTTGACATCCCCGAAATAGTTGACCTTGTTCCATCCTTACTCCAATAATTAATTTAGACCTCCCAAGAAATCGCCAAAACCCTTGGCTCTGATATCACTTGTTGTGAATCAACCTCGATATCAAGAATGTTTTGATATCAATTGTTGAGAAATCGGTCAAATAATTAAAGAAGAAAAATATGGATAATATGAAATTTAATAGATCACACAACAATCAAGAAAATTGTGGAATATGATAATTCATTATACCAAAAAATAATCAATTGTCTTACAAAATTTGATTCTCTCAATCTAATCTAAACAATTCTCTCTTGTTTCTAATGTATACACAAAGATGTAATTGTTATAATCTCTTTTTTCTCACATTTTTTAGTCTAAATTGTGTCCATACCTTGTGGAGTATTTATAGAAATCAATCTCGAAATTTTGGAGTCCAAAATGAAGTAGAAGTCCCAAAAATTACAATTCTTGTTCTTGGCGCTGCGACGCCACTCCTTGGTGTGTCTGACGCCTGTCTCTCGGGTTTAATGCTCCAAAACATACCTTTAGTCATCCATGAGTCCTCCTTCAAGTCAAACTCCTAATTATTATTGAAATTTGATCTTCACAACTTAGAACTCTACAAACTCAAATACTTTAAACTTCTTCCAATTATCTGAATCCAAAAAACACTATGATATTTGACTCTCAATCAAACCCTTCCTCCAATTATCTGAATCCAAAAAACACTATGATATTTGACTCTCAGTCAAACCATACTTCTAAACCAAGATTAAACAAGTTTCTTTCATGCAACAAACTTCTAAATTATATAGAATTTTTGTCACAAAACCTAACAATAGGTTATTTGTCATCTACGATACAAACTATCACCGCGTGATACACAATGCAAATGATTTATGATAGCGAACTTCTAATGATTTGAATAATTCGATGATTATCCAAGGACGTTCACTAGATAACTCAAAATGTTTGCTTAGTCCCTCTCTGGCGGCCTTTATTTAAAAATAATAATAATAATCTTTAGAATAATATTTTTTGGAGATTGTATGTTTAAAAAGTAGAAAAGAATTTTGGGTTTACACTTATAATATTTTATTGTTTAACGTGTTTTTAAAAATGAATACGAGAAATAAATTAAATAAAGTTATATGGAATCAAACTGGCATGGATAATGCTACCGAATTTTTTACTTATGGGGATCATGTTATCGAAATTTTTAAATACACGCGGCTCCACGCAGATGAGGTAATCCATTAGCTATAAATGGATTAACCCAACTGGCGCTAAGAGCCAGGATTTTTGAACTGGGGGCCATATTAAAAACTTACACGTGGAGATATTTTAAATAATTTTCTTGTTAATCATTCAAGTGCATCATCACATGCTTTTCATGTTTCAATTTGAACAAAATTCCACCATTAATTTAGAATCATTACAAAGTTGATTTGACATCAAAACGACTAAAGTAAAGAAGAAACATTGCATGAAATTCAAGGGCCCAAGAAAAAATCATTCCCCCTAACTTTCAATCAAAATTTTATGCTTTTAAAGTATAATTAAGGGTTAATTAGGGTTAACATCTTTTCAGTCAAAATCTCGTGGTCTCAAATTCTAATTAAGGATTAATTAGTATGAATATCTAATAAATCCATATGTTATATTTATCTAGTGGGGGACAGTTTTATTGGAGAGAATAATTGCTTGAAGTAGATTATTATGAGATCATTGAATTTGACAGTATAGTTGAAATAAAGTAATATTTGTATTGAAACTTTAATTATGTTGCTAAAAAAAAAAAAATTTGACTTTAGTCCATACAGAGTTCTAATCGTACTGAACGAGCTTATCTAACGAAAGTACCTTTTTTTTTTCAAGATCTATAATTGGTTATCTCGACATCCATTGAGTAGTAACTTAAGAAAAATACATTTAAGAGATTTAAAGAATAAAAAGAAATATAATTTCTTCATTAATTGTTTTAGAGTTGCTTCTCACTTCAAGAAATTCATCATGAACAAAAGTGTCTTCTCTCCTCATAAATTAATCCCCGAAAATAATAACATTTGCGATTAAGATTATCGATTACTGATTACATATTTTTATTAAGTTTGAACTATTGGTTTACGTAATTAGAAGTAACCAATTAAGTTTATGATGAAATCTTGAAATCGATCACTGATCCAATTTGAGTACCTCTCAGCTAATTCTCTCCCTTGCTTCAAAAATCGCTTACATAAATCATCATTTTGAATCATTCTCCCTTCCTTAGAGGGATAGTTCATAAAACTTAAAAGCTCTTACTAAGGTAAAGCAATCAATGCCTCCAACCACCATATGATTAAAAGTTGAAAATAGTGTTCGATCGGAATATTTGTCCAAACGCTGAGATTTATGGTAGATTCAGTTGGTCTCTGGTGCAAGATAAACATGAGATTTAGCTTGTGGGTGTGTTGCTTCAGTTTGGTCAGTGTCGAGATGTTGCAGGTTGGTAGAATTTAGCAAGGAATGGACAGATCCTATTCAGTGAACCTAGTCCAAAAATTCGGGTGTCTAAATTCAGCACGTGTTGGAAAATTTTCTTGGTCCATACAAGTGAAAAGTATGGGTAATTGCTGGAAAATTGCATGAAAGGAAATTTTCCGATTGTTTTGACCATAATGGATTGATTTATCCTTTTGACAATTGAGGATGTTAACTATATACGAATTTTGGTTATATATTTGAAACACACAGTTGTGTTGTGTTCTTTCAGTATTTCCTTTGAGTTCTTGTACTATTGTGAAGTAATAAAACGAGTTGCATGTTAACTCGTAAATATTCTCGTGTTTTTACATTACTGCTTTTATCTTGTGAAATCAATCCATTGTGTGCATTATGGTATTCGTGAGCTGACTGAGTGAAATCTCAATGCCATCATATTGGAAAATTTGGCTAAGTAATTTTTCCAAATTTCGTCCATGTGGTAGTTATGAATGTGTTAAAATTAAAGTTTAATTTTGACAGTTTTCTTGTAAGTAACTTATACGGAAACACAAATACATGCTAAATCTCTGTTTGGGTTTCATCTTATTTTGTTAGAATTTTAATTTTCAATAAGTAAGTGGTTGATAGCTAGTAGTAATTGCTAATCTTGCAAAGCAAGTGATTAAAATTAATAATTGATTCTAAAAGTAGGATTTTAGCAGAAGAAAATGAAATTCAAACGAAGGATAAATATTTAAAATAGAGTTTGCTACTGCTAAAGTCTGTTGGTTGAAATTTTAGGAGGTGGTCAACATTTTTGTCCTTAATTTTAACATCACTTAAATTAATCAGACACAGAATTTAACAACACGCAATATTAATAAAAATGTCTCCAAGTAATGTACAAATATCATAATTTTATGGTTGATGCTAGAGTCCAACTGTCTCGAAGGATATTGTTCTAAGAAACTAGAATTGATTTACAAATAGTAATTGCCTGTTTGATTTATTCAAAAATCATATTTTCAATATATTTTGATATAAGTTTATGAATATATAATTGAAAAATAGGTTCAACCAAATGATGAAAAATATTTATAATTTTTTTTTTCAAAGAACTTTATCTTGTTAATTTTAAACATGTAGTAAATAAGTTTTGGCACTCGTTTGGTCCTCATTTTTTACAAAATATATTTTTCTCTCTTTTCTTTTCAATCACACATTTTCTAATAAAATAATATTAAACGTAACCAATGATGTTTTCTTCATTTTTTAATTATACTTTTTTTATCCATTTACTATTACAAAATGCATTTTATACTAATAAGAGGGCCTAAACGTGCCCTTAAATTTGTGGTCGTTACATGATGAATTAATTTTTAATGTTGCTTTCAATTATTTCATCTAGGTACTTGTATACTTGTCAATCCTACATACAGTAACACTGAAGTGAAGTTTCAGAAGTTCACAGCATTATGCAGCACATTCCTGTACCAACATACATTATAAATTAACGGTTATACTACGTGTATCTAACCTTTTACATAATATTTGATCGAATTGATAAGTGACGACCCCCCTTAATTCATAAATTAATAGAGATACCTAAAAACAGCACGTATACGTCAAGTGACTTCGAAAAAAATCAACACAATCATTACGTAGACTACCGTCACTGATCATTTCTTAGTTAGACAGACTGCATTTTTAGGTCCAAAAATGCTTAGCATCATCAACTATGACGTTGTTGAATCCGTTCATCCGTAAAATTTAAATTTATTTTTCACGAATGTTCTCAACGCGTATCGAATTTACTTTTTCACGAAAAATCCGACAAATCTGGCGCACGTTTCTAAATGAATTAATGGTTTCAGATAACAAGTTCTATCAGCTCAAATTTCGCCAAACTTATTGTCTCCCTCGAAACATTTATGTACTGACAGCAGCCTGATTTGCCAAACAAGAAAGGTTTTTAACTTTTAAGCGAAACGTACCTTACAACCTCTCACGTGTGGGTCCCACCTCAATAAAAAAGTAAAAGAAGTTACCCTCCACTATGTGAGTTGTCTGTGGGTAGCACATCTCTACAAGAAAATGCCATGTCTGTTTGGCATAAAAAATCGGTCATTATCTGTGACCAAAATGAACTCGTGTTTGGACAGAGAAAATGAATGAAATAATTGGCTTATGATCAGACCACACTGAGATGGCAACTTCAATTTTGTTTTTATATGCACGTTTGTCATTTTCTCAGTGTGTATGTGGCTGTGTTTCTGCGTACTTGTTTTAGGTGTGAGCCCCCAAAATATAAGAAAAAGGTCGTAGGAGAAAATTCTTATACAAGAATCCAAGAATCCAATATTATTTTCTACACGCATAGAAGATAAGTTATGAATTTGTATCTATCTATTGGATATTTACTTAAACATGCACGTTGAAAATTGAACCAATTTTGATACTTTAAAATGGATCACTTTTGTATCTAGATAGAATATGTTTACGAGGGATACATTTGGTGATTTCCATAAATTGGAAATATTCTCAATTTGATTTACCAGGATCTCAACATATCATAATTGTCTAGATACCCAAAACTCTAATTCGATCACATTGCATATTGTCATAGTCACACAACCTATAGGTCACAATCACATAACATATTAGGTCACGGTCACAATTTTATGCACAAAATGATTGGAAAATATTGTGGTGTGACCGATACAATTGTTTACAAACGATTGTTTGGTTTTGTGTGTCAAGAAATAAATAGTTATTTTGCACAAATCGAGTTGGGAATTTGTGGTCAATTATTTTGTCTAATATTCTATTTTCTATTTTAGGGTTTGTAAGAACGTTGGAGAGAAAGATAACTGATTGCATTTTATTTTATTTTTCTAATAAGATGAGAGAAAATAATCATCAATTATCCTTTAACGGTCCTCAATTAAGTCACAGTTTGCTCTTATTTAAATCCATATGTTCATAATTTTAGGAAAGTTAATATTGATTCGAAACTTCATTTTTGAAAGAATTTTAAAAATTTATGATTTTTTGAATTTTATTATCATTAATCAGATTTTTAAGATTTTTCTTCAAAAATCAGGTTTTAATTATATATAAAAAACATGAATTTTAATATTTTCAAAATTATATTATTAAATAACATAGGTTTAGTAAGTAATCCCGCAGTTGAAGGTTAACTACCATCTTAAATGGATTTCAAAATCACAAAATTTGGATAGAGAATCAAAAGATTATTAATAATAAAATTCAATGTTTTCATTCCCATATTCTAAATTAAGCCTCTAGCCTTGAAATCGGGTCACAATTTTTAAATATACATTTTAGAACACATTCAAAGAGACACGAAGTCACAAAATAGTTTGACATATTTTACATTCCCACAATCTCATAGGTCATAGTCAAACAAAGTAACTACAATCTTCTCATGAAATGATAATTTTTCAACAATCATGCTACACTTATACTTTTGTTGACATTTTTGTTCACATTGTGTGATGTGACAGACAATCTGACTATTTATGAGATTTGCTGCACGTAGGAGGGGCAAGATTATTTTATTAGCAGTAGGCCCCCCTCTTGTAAGAGGAGTGTACACGGGGGTGTCAATCCCGTGTTTATTTAGCATTTTTCAACCATTTATTTGAATAACAAGTTTTCAAATCAATGGTCAATTTTTTTACACAATAAATGTACAATTTGAAGGTACAAATAGTATTATCCATTTTCCAAATACACATTTCTCGGTTACATTTTTACATTTTACGTGCATACTTGAAAATTTAGACTGTAACAATTTTTTTTATTTTTTTTGTTGACGCAGAAAGCCGCAACCGTTACTCCTGAGCGAGCACTGGATAAATATCAATTCATATGCAGTAGCCTGCAAACCACGCATGAGACATAAACCGCACTAGGCAAACTCGGTGCGACGGCTCGACCGAGGAAGTACTGGGAGGAAATTCGAACTCATGACATTCG
>CAIGRL010312939.1:0-12364 GCA_903798325.1 Fraxinus xanthoxyloides
ACATGCCAAAACCAAGAACTTGGATCCATGGAAAAAAATCACAATCAAACAGGCCCTAAATGTGCATTTACAATTGAACAGCCTGCCTGAAACTAGAGAAATTTAGGCTTTAGAGGGTACGTTGGAGTCGACCATTTGTATTTAACTTGAGATAAATTGCAAAATTAGAGCATCAGTCTTTTTGTGGTGGAAAGGTTGAAATTCTACATTTATTTCACCTAAAAAATTGCACATTTAGTGCTCTCAGTTGTCATTTTATGGTGGACATTGTTCCTAAAAAATATAAGATTGTAGATAAATGAGTATAATATTTTTAGTGTCTTGCTAGAAACATCCAAAATGCAGCCGCCCTCCATCTTGTTTGTTTTGATTGTTTGTTTGTTTTTGCGTGTGCATTTCTTATGATTTTATGATGTTGGCATTCACAGGTTAGAAGGAGAACTGCTAATCAAAATTCATTTTATGGCTCCCACGTCATGCAATATGGTGACTTGAAGCTAAGTGTGGAGAGTCTTTTCCTGTACATGGGTACAAATCCTGCTAATGATAACCTGAGTTTTGTGGACAACAATGCACTGCACCTATCTTCAAAAGCTATTAACCAGCGCGATGCTAATCTTTTACATTTTTGGCATGAGGTATGTGTAACTCCTTATCTACTACACTGAATTAACTACACGCTTTAATCCAAATGCGTGTTTTTGTCATGCATTGGTACCATTTAGAGGTCAGTATTAATAAGAGGTCAGTTCAGCTGCAGGTCAAATTTGAAAGGGAGAGCCAATGTTTTGAGTCCATTATTTGGACATTAGTGAAGCTGCAGGCAGTATCATTAATATACATTCATAATGTTTGGGCTTATGCATGCTAGTACTGTGTAACAACTTACGCCAAGACTTCCCAGAAAAAAAGCTAAAAGCTCCCTGGATAAAAATATCATACTCTGTTAGGCCCTTTGTGTAAATGATTTCACTTTTTATAGGTAATTTGGATAAAAAAATTAACATTTGTTTATATCATTATGCAATGCACAAGGAAAAGAATTACTGCTATTTTTGCATGTTAAAGGTAATAAGGAATAGCAGTCAGAGAACCTTGCTATATCTGCTAAAGTGAAAGCTTAGCCCTATTTGTATGGCTAAAGAGGGCATTGCTATAATCTACAATATACTAGAATTCAATGCATGAAGCACCCCATAATCAAGAATTTTAAGTATATATTTTTCTTTTGCGACAAAATTTAAATGATATACTTTTGAACCTTCTATCAGCTAAGTTTTTAGATCAAGTGGTTTGATGCTTTTTATGAAAATACCACTGATTTTTATTTTTCACATATTACTTAAAACTGAATAAAAACAATTCATTTCCATATTTTTTTTGTTGCTTCAAAGACTTCCCCACTAAGCTTCAGAGAAGCCATTTCTCATCTACTTTCACCGAACTCTTCCATTTGATAAATGTAGCCTGAATTTCAATTTACATTTATTTTCCTTTTTGTATCAGTTTAGTTTATTTATCAATTGGTTCAGAATTGGGTTAGGAGTTGTGGGTAAAACTGAAACCCCAGGACTAGGTGTGGACAAAGTTACGTGAAACTTGAGGAGTCTTCTTGATGCTAAAATTATTACGTCACTCCTGCTGATGCTATGGCACACAGAACGCACATTGACAGTAGTATCAAACTTGTTGGAAAACTTCTCTTTGGAATCGAAAAAGGGCCTGAAGTACTAAAGACCATTCGGCCTACAGGCCAGCCACTTGATGATGACTGAGGCAGTCTTAAATCCTTGGTACGATACATAACTGCATTCCCGCAATATGACTGTTTTCTGTTCAGATAAAATATTATGAGACCACATAAAAAAGCACGAGATATTTTTATGCTACACCCTAGTATTATTAATTTTATGTTAAGAATAAAAAAATAACTCCCCACGTGCTGTCACTATTAGTTGGCCTTGCACTTGAGTGAACATCTCATGCATGTTTGGTATGCAATATTAGATCCTATTTAATGGTGAGATCAACAGCTTTTTAACTTCCTTCCTTGTTTAGTATTGTCTAGTACTATCAAACCTACATACCAAATGTGCCACCAGTGTATTACAGTACTCTGTTCTGAAAAAAACGGCATTACTCTTATTTTCTTTACAGGTTAGAACATGAGACTCACTGTGGATCTCTATCCCAATATGGAATGAAACACATGCGTTCTATCGCTAACATCTGCAATGCTGGCATAAAGCAAGAACAAATGGCAGGGGCATCGGCTCAGGCCTGTGCCAGTTTCCCTTCCAGTTCTTGGAGCTCTCTCCACAGGTGATTTAGTGCTTGAAGGCCCCAAAATTCGGGATACAGAGAGTTTCAGAACATGCTTGGCTAACATAAATCTCATTTTAGAAAAGACTTGACTTGTAGTAAAGCAAGTTTTTGAACTAAATCCTCCCGAAAATAACTTTTGAAAAATTTCAAAGATGTTCCCGAAAAACAAGTACTTAAAAGTAACTTATAAGTTCAGCAAAACGTGCTCAAATTTTATTATACATCGAGGATATGACCTTGGTACTTCAATGTATTATGTATGTGTAGCTTCAAAGCTTAACTGCTGCCTTATTACTGGTATTTGGTACCTATAAACGATTTACCTTTCATGTTTATATTCTATTTGGTCTAAAACAAATTTTTAGCAATATATAAAACAAATGTTCTGGTATATATGAATTTCGGTGAAATCATCTCTCTCATTGTAGTTTTGTTTCGGAATTTGTGGTTTTCATGTTAATTATGTTGAATACAATATTAAATTAACATGTATATGACTACTCTTTCTAACAATTTAAGATTTTAGATTAAATGAATGTTTGGCAATGCTTAAATTGTAATTTAAGTTTGTCAAACTTACGTTTTATTCACACATTTTACATGATTCATGACTTACTATTCACTTAATTGCTGTTTGGTGGAGATTAAAAATCAGATTTTTAGTAAATTTTGATAAAAATTGATGAAATGTGTGGTTGAAAAATTGTGAGTTTTATAAAATGTGTCTTTAAAATTAATGATTGACTTTGACTTAAATTAATATCTGAATTTCAATTTCTATCAAACAAGAGTTTAATTTCACACATTTCGTAGTCCTTACAATTTATAAGTTTTTAAGGACCACTATACAATAATTTTTTAGTGATTCAATATGATATCGGAATAGGTAAATGTTTTAAGTTCAAATCTTACCACTATTTGTTCAATGAAATTGTGTACGTGTTTGACGAAAAAATGAACGAAATTAAGACTGGCAAAACTTGGTCAGATTTTCTTGTAACTCTCTCATTTGCACGATTACATCTATCACAATTCCAATTTCTTGATGTAAATATTAATCAACACACAAATCCAACCATTGTTGGCTATTGCACAGATAAGCTCGTCAAAGTCTAGACTTTAAACATGATTTTATTTATGATGTCATCAACCTAATATTCATTTAACCGGAGTTAAATATAAATCGTGGTTAAGCTAGTCACGTGCTAAGCGCCTGTGCACTGGTACGCGAGAAATGTCCATAATTTAAAATAATGATATAATATTAATAATAAATCAAATAAATATAACGGCGACCTAACAGCGCAAAAGATTCCGTTTGATGAGCTAACGCCGTGAAGTAAAATCCAGTCTTTAAGTGGGACACAATAACGCCGTAAGTTAGCGACCTCGACGGTTTAATCGAAAGAAATCGAGACCGTCCGATTTTCTTTCAACGCTCAGAGATGAAACAATAGAGTGAGAACAGGAAACGGAAGGGGTACAAAAATGGGGGTTTCGAAGGAAAAGAGAGTTTTCTTACTTTTCTCTCCATTCAGAAGAAGAAGACGACTCTCTCTCTCTGAATTTTCTCTCTCTAGTTTTGCATTTCTCAAAAATTAAGATCATTATTTTTGTGGAGAATTTGGTGAGTGGAAATGCAGTGAAATATTAATCATCGATGATCTGAATTTTTTTTCAATAGTTTATTATTCTACAATTGCGGGTTCGATTATGGGAATTTGTGTTTTGGTTTTTTTGAATCGCAGGCGCATTTCGGAACGGATTGGAGTTGTTTTGTGAAGAATACTGAAGTTTGGTTTCATTAGCAGATTGTGAGAAACTGATGCACTCGATTAATTATTCTTCAGTTTTTGAGTTTAATTATGGGATTTACTTGAATGATTTGTTTGGTTTTTGAATCGCAGGCGCATTTTAAAGCGGTTTGGAGTTGTTTTAAGAAGAATACTGAAGTTTGATATCGTTAGCGGTTTGAGAGGAAACTGACGCACTTCTATTGGATATGACAAATATTTTTCTACAGGTTCGTCGTAATTGGAATTATTGTTCTGTTTTCGTGTGTTTCCTTGGAGATTTTTTGCGATAATACGATTTTTGTCCTTAATTTTGGTTTGACAGGTATACTGTGAGATTGGGAATCAGTTTTAGGACTCGTAAGATCTTGGTTTAACACAAGAGCTGAAGGTCGGAGCCCGGATTCGGTGTCATTTCACCGGAAAATCCTTATCTGCGGGGAGCTTTATGAGTAAAAGGACTTGAATCAACAGAGATTGTTGTAAACGCGCCATTCTTAAGACTCGTTTGTGAAAGGATAATCGTTAATTCTGGAACCGAAGTTTTGATTATACAAGGTAAGAAAGCCAGCCATTTCCGAAAATATCACAATATGTAAAGTTTGATCTGAATTTTTCTCATGAAACTTCTGGTTTTTGTACTGCAGAATCAGGGGGCTCTTTTTGGGAGTTCAGCAGACTCTGATATTCTCGGGCTCTCTCACCCACTCACTCTGTTTGGTGTTCTTCACATTGATTTTTTCAAAACCAAGGACACCGATTGTTCGGATTTTGTGGATTGAATCGTAGTTTCTTTGCTAGGAACAAGAAGAAGAATTGAATCTATTGGGAGAGAGAGAGAGAGAGAGAGATAAGAGGCTTTCAGGTAATGAATGGTGATTTACGTCTTGACGACTAGCCAAAATTCCATCCTCGTCTCTTTGGAGTTTCTCGCCTTCGAATTATTTCGTCAATTTGTAATCACTCTCTTCTCACCCAGATTTACCAATTTCCCATCTCTTTGAATTTTCCGGAGTGCATTTCAGGTGCACCTTTAAATTTAAAACCAAAATTTCGGCACCTCCTTCTCACCAAAATTTCCCAAAACAATTACGATCATCTTCTTCTTTCAAATTTCCTACGTAGTTCTTTATGCTACTAAATATTTCTTCAACCTTCAAAAGGTTTCTTTGCAGAAAATTAAGACATGTAATGCGGATTTTCCCAAAAAAAAAAGAAAGAAATTTGAGCTGAATTCTCAACCTTTTCTCTCTGTCCTTTTTTTTTTTTTTTTGGTTTCTTTCCAATTCTGCTGTCCATTTTGGTACAGATCCTGACCAAAAATTCACTTCTGTGAATGCGCCAGAAATTATCTTCTAAATTCAGAAGTTTAATCTTCCAATCATCCAATGATAAAGTGATTTCGTTTTATTTCTATTTCTGAAGTCAGAATAACCCCAACCATTTATATTTTTTTGGCCCATTTCTATCCTGTTCCTGTTCCCACTTATTTTAATTTGCCAGTTAAAATTGAAATTTTAAGCAGTATTTAAGTTAAGGGGGCTAACTCCGTCATTGATGATGATGGACAGGTGTAGAAAGGCGCGATGGAGAGGAATAATTCCAGCACCAATAGAGAAGGAGGATTGTTAATGAGATCCGAGTCATCCAGGTCACCAGTAACGACGTCGTCTGACTTATTTTTGCAGTGGGGGAATCGAAAAAGGCTACGATGCATGAAGGTCCAGGCCAAAGACCACAGCAATAACGACTCTGCCGGGTCTGTCCCGGTTAATCGGACAACAGCCCGGGTCGACCGCCGGGTGATTAGGTCGGATTCTAATTCGAACCATCCGAATAATAAAATTTCTACTGCCATTACCAGCACCAAGAGTAACGGGTATTTGAATCTCCGTCAACGTCCAGCTTCTCCGTCTCATCATCGAATTTTGAGGTAATTTCCTTTTTATTCCTATTATTCTCTTTTGACGAGGTCGTGGTTATGACTCTGGGGATTGTGGCACGTGGGTGATGGGGGTGGATTTCTTGTCCTCTTCTCATTGGTTTGAATAATTGAGTTGAGGAGTTTTTCTTAAATCTTGGTTTGGGGTTGGAACTGCTTGACGCGAAAGATCGAGGACCATGGAATGGTACCCTAATTATGGATTGTTACAGGACTCGTGCCGACTTTGTTATAGATCTTAAGAGATCCATTTTTAAGTTAGCTGTTGAAATTAAAGAGTCAAATTTTATATAAATCATACATTGAAATTCCATATTTTTTATGTTGGATTCAAGTCTCATACGTTGCAATGGAATCATGACAAACCAGATCTTGGTGTCCACGGTGAATTGGCTCACTAGCCGATGACTAATCCGAACGAGAATTGTTACATTGACATCACAATCGCACTAACAGGAAGATGTGGTGCTTAAAACTATTATTATAAAGAGTCATTCTATATATATATAGGTGTGTACATATGTGTTGACATAACGTGAATGAGATAGGGCCTACGATACTATAGTGTGGGTTCCATCCCACTCACATTATGTACACATAGATTAATCATATTATAAATTTTGGGAGGATCCACCTCTCAAAAGTTATAAATTTAAGTTAAAGAGTTTTAAGTCTGTATAACCACATATTGAAATCTCATACTTTCGATGTGGAAATTCAAGTCTCATGCGTTGTAATGAGAATTCATGACAGCCTTATGATTAATAGTATGATCGATTTTGAGATCCAATACTCTGTTGGCTGTAAGGTTAAGATCAGAGTGCAATAGGTAAATTGGGTGGGTACTAAGAAAAAGAAAAATATGGATGGAGAGGGGTTTTCGTTCTTATTATTAACCTAATAGAGTGAGAGGGCCATCTTTGAATAGAATAATAATTGCACCACACCCACTTGCAAGTGGCGACATTATTGATAGATAGCTTTGGCGTATCTTGTCATATTATCATCTAACTTTCATTCCCTGATTTTATTTTTTGATGCCCTTTTTTGGTGAATAATTACTGATTATATATTTATACCCGAAATTTAAATTTATAATATTTAATTACCTAGTGATAACATCTGAAAGGTGGGCCCACCCGTTTCTTTCCTTTTCCTTTAAAAATTCAATGTATTTATATTGTTAGATCCAAAATTAATCTTAAGGAGAATTGAATCTTAATCCAATGGCCCAGAAAAAGCTATCAATCACTATTTTTTTTTCTCTACTATATCAGATCAGATGTGCACACGTTGTCCATATTCATTAAATTAAAAAAAAAAAAATTAGAAGAAGCACAGCCCTTTCTTTAACAACTTCCCCTATTTTTCTACGCATAACCTGTGATCCAGACAGAGACACTACCCCACAAATATTTTTACTCGGTAATTTTCTTATTTGCCCATGCTAAAGTTTTTATTTACTTTTTTCACTCAAAATACTTTTTTTGGGATGCTGTTAATTAATTAATTGTTAATTATTTATGATGTGTATGTAGTGACTTTGTTTGTTGTCTGTGTGTTTTAGGAATTCTGAGAGTAGTTCTATTGGTGGTATGAGGGGAGGACAGAGCAACGGCGTGAGGGGGGTGGCTTCTCCGGACAGAGGAGGAGGTGATAAAAAAGGTACTGCCAACAATCACAATCTCAATAACAATAACAAGAATAATGACCACGGCGGAGGTGGTGGGTCGACGTCATCGGAGACAGCCCACGACGGCAAGAAAGGTGGATCGTCGGGAAGTGACACGATCCCCACCGTGTGGCCGCCTAAATTTGTGATTGCCTTGACAAACAAGGAGAAAGAAGAGGATTTCATGGCCATTAAAGGCTCCAAACTCCCTCAAAGACCTAAGAAAAGAGCCAAGTTTATTCAGCGCACCCTCAATGTGAGTTTTTTTTTTCCCTTTTCTTTTCTTGCAGCTATTAATTTTACTTCAATATTTCGTTATTAAATGATTATCATATACGCAAATCAGAATCCCATCTCCTGCCATGAATGTGATGGATCATTTCATAATTAGCGCTTGTTTATTTTCTGTCAATTATTGGTTAAATAGTTATGAAAAAACGTAAAAATTATTTTTTTCGAAAATGAGTGGTCGATATAGCTCCATAACAATATTAATTATTAAGATTTTGGTAATATTAAAAGGAATTATAAAAAAGTGCAGTAAAGAACATCTATCTTTTGTACAAAAAAGCATTTGGGGAGGAGTGGTGTCGTTGTGGAATAAAGTTCCATGTATTTATTATAATTAGTCCTCGATTGTCTATCATTTTTTTTTAATTTATTTTAAACCACATATTTTTAAAATAAAATATTTTCCAGCTAAGCATAATTTTTTTTTTTCATATTTTTAATTACACGTTCTCCAAAAATTTATTATCTTAAAATTTATTTTTATTGAATAATGATAAATAATGGGATCTTTAATAATTTATATTAGGTTGTGATAATGATGTGTGTGGGGCTGCAAGGTTGTCTTGGCACTAGAAATTGCAATGCGTAAGGCTAACCAAGTAGGTTATAGGCTTACGCGTATCCATTTTTTTTTTATTTTTTTTTAATCGATATGCTTGACCTCACCTAACGAATTGTGATGGTCCACGGAGACTTGTACGACACTATTTATTCTATACTCTTATCGAATAATTAAAAATAAATAAAATTGGGTATTGCCGAAGGAACTGCGTTTGATAGAGTAATCCAATTTTTATTTGGACTCTATTACGAGTAAGGAAGCAAAGAAAGTAAATGAAGGGTAATTTAGTTCTACTAGGAATGGTTTAGCTTATAAGTAATTTTTTTATAATCATCAGTAAAAAGGATTATTTATTTGCAGTTGGTAAGTCCAGGGGCATGGCTATGCGATCTGACCCTAGAAAGATACGAGGTCAGAGAGAAAAAGGTCTCAAAGAAGGTACAACTCAATTTTACTTTTACTTTTATGGCCTGTTTGGTACGGTTTAAAATTCAATTAAAATTGAAAATATAGCTGTTATTTGGTTCACTTGTCTAAAGTCAACAATAACGTTTATATTTTCAATTTTAATCTCTACCAAACACCCACTTAATTTGGTTGAACTTGAGCATGAGTAACAATTTAATTTTACAATTTCAGAGACCAAGAGGGTTGAAGGCAATGGGAAACATGGAGTCCGACTCAGAGTAGAGGATTGTGGACGAAATTTGTGCACGTTAAATTACACAAACTGGTGTATTTTGTGTTTCTTTGACTCCATTTTCAATTTTTTTTTATCAATTTCTAGAAATTTAATAAATAATTATGCTGCATTTTGAAAAGAAAAAAAAAACCGAGATTAATATAAGAAATTACAAAGAATTATGCTACGAGTTATTTGAAATTAATGTCTTTGGTAGCAATTTTCAGCAAATTTTAAGAAAATAAAATGACAGTTAAAAGAATATTTGTGGGTCCCACTTGTGAGAGGGGAAGTAAAAAATGACGGCTAACTTTGATTTGTAATGGACAAAAAAATTCATTTTTTGGACTACCAAACCGGGTGAAAAAGTTGAATAAAGTCTCTGTTTGGTATACATTAAAATTTTTATTTTAATTTGTCTATTCATCTTTAATTACATATTCTTCAATTAAATAATACTTTGTATTACATCAATAATTTTTCCTTCTTTTTCATACATTCACCATTAAGTTACTATTTCAGAATACATTCTTCCAAAATAATGTGGCTCAAACACCCTCAAAAATGTTCTAAGCTCAACTCAAATTGTGCTATTTTACACTTGGAGATAGAAAGGAATAAAATAAACCATTCATTTTCTTCTTTTACTCGTAATTCCTCGGCTGGTCGGGGGACTCAGTCGAATTTATACCCCGGTTTAATTTGCATAGCAATGAAAGTGAATATTTTTGTCAAAAAAAAAAAAAACAGACCATCTATCTAATATACCAAAGAATGAACAAAATTCATTATTTTACAATGTATTTATGGTTCTAAGTTGAGCTACATGTCCTGTACATGTAAAGGAAAAAAAAGAAAAAAAAAGGCTACAAATCAGAGTAGAACCGTTGACATCATACTTCTGCTGATTTAAAAACCTAAGAACTTGGGGGCTAACAAGAACAACGGTTCCAAGGCACTCGGAGCAAATTTCCTCGCAAAAAGATAACAATTAGACGTCTCCAGATCATTATACGAGCAGTTGTGACCTTCAAAAATTCTCTTCATGAATTCTTCTGTAATATCTGCTCTTCCAAATGTGCCTGGGTGAGCTCCTCCCCTCGACCAGTCCACCCAAGTGATACTTCTATTTGCCAGAAGTTTTCCCGCTTCAATTGTTAACATAGTTGGAAAATAGTGTTCGTCCACATAACATGCTGGCTTGCAGAATTCGGCAAATTTTGGATAGTATTTTGTGTCTTCTACAATATATAGAGCAAGATATCTGTTGATTTCAAACCACTGAGATCCCTTCCGCCACTGGGTGATGTTAACTTCAGGTAACATTTTCTCACTGTAGCGTCCTCTCCCATAAGGTCCCGGATCATCAAATGCACCAACAAAGCTATATTTGGATTGCTTTATATAGTTGTACACGGTGCTGAAGTTGTACAGAGGAATGCACGATTCAGAAAGTAGAACAAACCATTCGTTGGAAATATCGAGCAAGGCATTAGCAATAAGTCGTCTCTCAGCATCACACATGCTCATCCTTCCCCATTCTGCAACCTGTTCAGGATGTAATCAAATGATCATCAGAAACTCTGTTTCATGCCAATGAAGTCGAGATTATTTTACCTCGAAGCCAATGCCTATGTAAGAATACCATGTCCAGATAAAATCTTAGCTCTAATCATTCACGAATTATTCGCAAGAAATTTGGTAGACTCGACCATCAATTTGATTCTAGACAATGATAATGCAAGAGTAACACAACCTATTGTTAACCAGATTTTACGGGGCGAAAGGTATCTTTTCATCGGAGTCAACTTCAGGAAATCTAATCTACCTTAGAATGACAAACCCTTGCTCCAAACAATAATTTTCTTCTAAAGACATTCCTTAGTTACATCATCACGACACTAGAAGTCATATTTGGTACCAAATACGATGACGAATATCAGTGAGGTCCCGAGATCGGATAAGCCTTTGGGTAAACCCCGGAAATCTTAATAACTTAACAACAGAGCCAACACTCTAGGTGATAAACTTACAACTATATGACTACAACTAAATTTACATACTCAAAAAGCATGGAGTTCGTGTAAATTGACAAAATCTAATATAATTTTTTTTGCAGTTAATTGATAAAAGAACTAACAGAAATCAGATTACACAAACACACCTGACTTGGTACTTGTCTCTTGTAGAAAACCGACGAGGATGGAAATTCAGCCTGAAACGACGGCAATGAATGCATGTAGATCGAATACAGCCCCTCGTGCCCCTTAAAAAACCTCTCCCAAAGCGGTGCTAATGGCAATGGCCCTTTAGTCAAGAACATAAAGGCAATCTTAGGGATCCTCTTAAATGGATAATTCTTTATCCGGGGCGTCAATGAAGCCCTCCAAAACAACTCCTTATCACTCATTGTGTGCATCAAATTCAATGGGGGCTTGATCCAATGCTCTAAATTATTCAGTTCTTCTTGAATGCAGGGTTGTAAAGTAGGCCTAATAGAAGGCACAAAACTAGTAACTCCAAAACGCCTAATTGTATACACGCTAATTACAGAGAAGACGAAACACAAAACCAGAAAAAATACAAGTAATTGAAGTAGCCTTTGAGGCAAAACCCTAGATTGGCTTGTCCTGCTTATTACAGTAGAATCTTTACCTTCTTCCATAAGTATAACCCTCGATACAAAAAGAAAAAAAAAAACCTACATCAAACAAAAATTTCTGCGTTACCAAATTCTCAGCATATCAAATCAAACCGATCCAAAGATTTTCAGTACTAATAAAGAAAACCAATCCCAAAATTTCCTTGATCGCACTAAACAATCAGATACTATGAATGATCTTGAATTTTCCCAGAACCTTGAGTATGCACCAACTTTCCCAAAATACTAAGCCCCAGAATCTTGAATTTTTTTTAGTAGGCCGATTAAAGGAGATCAAAGAAAAATCAAGAAATCGAGTGTTTTCTTTGAAGACGTAACAAGTTACACCTCAAGACTTTGTACAAGTTAACAAGAATATTCCAGAGAGATCGCGGATAAATATGTTGTACAAAAAAAAAAAAAAAAAAAAAAAATTTTTTAAAAAATTTTTTTAAA
>CAIGRL010312945.1:0-13019 GCA_903798325.1 Fraxinus xanthoxyloides
CTTTCTCATAATCTCCCCCAATTTTTTGCTCTCCTCTTCCATTCGTTCCATACTTTCAATTCTCTAAGGTATTTAATCTGCCTCTGGATTTGTTGATTTTCGTTTTTCTGGTTTTGTCAACTTTGATAGGTTAAAACCAGCCAGATCTTCATAAAAAAGGTTGGTTTTACCCTTTCTTTGTCATTCACTCTTTCCATTGATTTATTGAAAGTTTTGCAAGAATTAGAAGAAAGGAAAACTATTAAAAGTTGAAAAAACAACGAAATAATTGCTTACAAGATTCTGCGCGGCACATCTATTATACTCATTTGATGCAATTAACGGTTGTGTTGTTTATTTACCCTTTTTTTGGTGAAAAATGGAAGGTAGGGTAAGAAAATGACCGGAAAAGGTGGGAAGGGGCTTTTAGCTGGAAAGGCTACGGCCGCTGCGGCAGCCACCAAGGAGAAGGATAAGAATGCTGGTCTTCAGGTAAGAAAAAATAGGTAGTTATATCTGTCGATGAAAATTCAGTTTTAGTTTCTTTTGGCTTGCTGTGAAGGGGAATCTTGATAAAGTCTTTAAATATTGGTTAATAGAACTATTTTAAGTATTCAAGTGTCTAAAACTATGGAGCAGAATTTGTCTAAATGAAATGTCAACATTAGTTGAAATGCATTACTGTCTAAATTCAACTGATAGTTGCAGTTTTCACGTGCTTAATTATGAAGCACTTTGTGAACTTTTGGTAGATCGATGAGCTGTTAATCACAGTGGCAATGCATGATGACTTACCTTCTATTTGACATATACAGTTGCATGTATATGGCACGAGTTAACATGTGGTTATGGGCTGATGGCAGTGGTCGGTTAGGCATCTCTAATGGTACCTAATATTTGGTGTAAACTCTCCTCCAATGGTATCCCAAATATAGTGTAAAAAATCATTTACATTAAATATAGAGTTTTTTTATTTAATCCCATTTTATTCTTAGGCCCTGTTTGGGCCTGCTATTTACCGGCTTTTAATCCGAATTTGGACGGTTGGGGTTGCAACGGTCCAAAAACAAGAAGAAATTGTACTAAAAAATTTTCCAGCTTATTCCTCTATTACCTTCTAGTTGTCTCTGGGGTCACAGCAAGAAATACAACCCACCTACCACCTCCTTTCCCCAACAACCACATGCTTCCTCTTCCATTCATCCACCACCGCAAATTGTAACAGAAATTTCGTCGGCACAAACCTTCAATAATCGAGTGCAGATGGGAAAAAGATTTCGATCGAAGTTTCGAAAAAATTATTGTGCGTCTGTGAGTTGTCGGTGAGGACGAGATCGAACAGCAATGGAGAAGCCCAACTTCGCACTCATCCTGCAGCCAGTAGCTTGCTTCTAAGCTAGGACTTCTTCTACGCCTGTAGCTTTGGTGAAGTGGCTTTAGTGACGCATCCAACTCTTAACCATTCCCACATCTACAACAGTTTCCCCCTATTTTTGAAATCAGACCATTTTTCGCCGCCACCTACCTCATCTGAACTCGGCGTCTCTTTCTTCTCCAACACTAGCAACGACGAAATTGCTAATAAATCGTTCTGTTTCGCTGCCCTCCCTTCTTTTTCAAATTAGCGCAATTAATTTGACGGATCCATTGGGACCTTTTCTGATAAAGTTTGCCTCCATTTTCAAATTACACTTTACAATTGTTGCAAGCCACTGCTTATGTCGTGTTTTAACAAAATTTTGTAATCTTCTTCAATTATGGCATAATTACCAACACGGTCACTCAACAACTTCAACTAGCCTTTCAGTTCACAACCATAGGGTGCCACGTAAGAATTCAATTTGGAATGCATATGAGACTAACATCTTCGTGGCTGTCTACGAATCGGTTATCGCTGACGGACATAGGAATGGAAAGTGCTTCACGAAACACGGTTGGGAGACATTAATTAACTTGTTCAACACTACTTTCGGCCTCGATTGGAACAAGCAGCAGTTGAAAAATCAATGGGATGCCCTCCGCATGAAACACAAGCGATTCGAAGAATTGTTCAACTGCAGTGGCATTTCCTACGACCCGTCAACTGGCAAGACTGGCGCCTCAGATGAATGGTGGGCTCGAAAAATTAAGGTACTGCATCATGTCATTAAATTGAAGTCATTGCTCAGTTTCTGTGATGGATTATAATGGTTTTGTATTAACTGGCATGAATAATCATTTATGCATTGACTCTGTTTTATGTTGGCGAACGTGGGTATTGATGGATGAGTGACGTGAATAATCGTTGCCTGCCTTGTGGTTGTTGTGTTTGCTTATCGTTGTTTATAATTTATCGAATTTGTAATTTTGATTTATGTCATTGTGAGGTCCTTCTAAAAGTTCATTTGTTGAGTATGCAATCTGTTATTTCTTCTTCATGTATTCGTACTGCCCTCTTATCTGTATCATGGTTATTTGTACGTGCGTAATGGTGAATTGCATGCATTCTGTTCATACTTCAACAAGAGAACAAAGATTATAAAGAATTTAAGGATAAAGATTGTCGGGAGGTGTATCGATACAAGACGTTGTTTGGTGACGCTTTCAACAATGATAAGTACGCATTGATTTCGAGTAAGCTATGTCGCACAGGCTTCGCAATGTTCGAAGACAGTGGTATTGAAGATCATCGTGACGAGATCCCGGTTGATGTGGAGAGTAGTGGCTCCAGCGACGAAGACGTCGAACTCGAACCTACTGCAGCAACTATGGATATGACAGGCCCGCACAGTGGTAACAAACGAAAAACAGCTAGAGATCGAGCGAAGGAGAACGAGAAGAAGAAAAAGGTTTCAGCGCGGGACGTGTCATATTTCGTGGATCATGCCACCACAGCTAGTGAGAAGGTGACTGCCAAAATTGACCAGATAATTGGACCGGCTGCGTCCTACATAAAAAGATGCATTCAGGAGTTATTGTCCACGAGTCGAATGCAAAAACAAACTGATTTGTACTACTGGACGTGCTCATTCCTCAAGGATAAATGTAACAGAGAGATTTTAGATATACAAAACGATGCGAATGAGAAGTTTGAATGGGTGGAGTGGAGCTGGCAAGAGTACAGACGAGAACATCCTCGGTGATGGCTTCGGTCCTGAAGGTTGCGTGGATGAGTCCGCGTACATTTTCTCGGTGTTGGTATATCGTTTTTACGTTTTATTTTGTAATCGTTAGATTAAAATATTATCATTTGTTGTTCATTATTAGTTTTTTTCCTTTTATTGAGTGGTAGTATCAATCATATCAACTATTTTGGTGCATGCCATTGTTGTTTTTATTCGTTTATATGTGCGCTTTTTTAATCAAATCAGTTTACATGTGCGTGAAATATAATTTTTTTATGTGCATAGTAATCTTGTGATTAGTATAGATTTGCAACAGGCTTCCAAACAAAAAAGGCTAATGAATTTATTTGTATAATTGAAATGCAAAAGGGTACTCTTTTGGTTGAAAAAAATCAACCACTCATTTGTTACATAGTGCACAATTTGTTTTATGTGCAAATTTTGTTCAATCCTTTACTTTCCATTTTGCCTATAAAATGCAAGGCAAAGCAATATTATTTCACTGCCTTTAAAATTTTCAGCTTCTATATCATATTTGAAAGTAAGGGAATGACGCATTTCGATTGTAACTGTGATTTGCATCAAATGTTCGATGGCGATGATGGGTGTCCATAATTTTCTACGACGTTCCAGAGTGTCGACGAGGCGTTTATTACAGTAGAAACGGATGAGGATGCCTTTGAGGTGGAGCTTCCAACCACTGAGGATGAAATGCACGTCGAAATGAACGCACTTGAAATGTGACGAAGTGATTGTGACAAATTACGCGATTATATGGCACAACAACAATGATGCTGCATTTTTCTCGGAGCGAAATTGGATGCAAAAATGTGAGCTGTGTTCAAACGTGGAAAAGTCATTCGAACTATTTGTTGCTTGTAGTGAGGGTCAATGCTATGTCGGACGCGGGGTTTATTTTGACAAGATATTAACGTCGAATATGAACCATTTTCAAAGAAGGGCAAAAACGGAAAAAAACAATTAAAAATGTCAAATGCAATTACTTTCATTGTAGGTACTGTGCATGACGTAACAATAATAGCGTATAGTTTTGGTATAACCATTTTCATAGAAGGGCAAAGAAGGAAAAAAAAAATCATAAAGTTCAATTTCAAAACCAATTACTTTTACTGTAGGTACTTTGCCAAGAAAATGTATTGTTTTGGTTTTAATGTGGCCCAAACGGGGCAATTCTAAAAACATGATGAAATTTACAAAATAAACACTTTCTACAAGGTGTATTTATATTTTACATACCATATTTTCTAAATTTACATTTCTAAAAGAATTATGAATTTGCTGTTAAACACAGTTAAATAACCAAAATATGCATAATAAAAAATAACAAAGAACATTTTTTTGTATTATGTTATGTAACACTTTATATGCCATTTTTTAATCTCCAAAAGTTCAATTACTATTTCATATTAATCTAAAAAATTAACATTTATCTTCTCTCATTTATTATTTACTTTATAAATTAACATTCGATCGAGTTGTAACACTTCGAAATTTTTTACGTGTTTTCTTAAAAGTGAATGACTTAATTTTATTATGTTATCTTTTGATCATTTAGAAAATAGAACTCGTTTGTTTTAAATACGATTAACTTTTTACTTTGTAGAAAAAAAAAATGAGAGTTTGATTATTTATTTATTTAAATTGTTTGTTTCTATTAAAATAAATTATGCCTTATACGTAATGCAATTAGGAATCCAACTTATCTTAACTTGTACATGCATGGATAATTATAATTTAATCACATCATATATTCCATCCACTGTAAGTGCATGTGTTTTTTTATATACTTTGCAAAGTAATAATGTATTATTATATTTATCCTAATCCTGTCACAATTGAAAATAAATTTATATTACAATTAGATACCGTTTTGGTTATTAGCTTCTGGTGATTCGCTTCAATCCCAGTAGTGATTTACATGCATTAGGACTCTTCATTTGATTACTATAAATAGAGACAAATTTCAGCGATGAATTACTTCGATTTTTCCTCATATCCATATATAGCAGAAATCATTTTAAAATCAGCAGCTAAGTTGAGAAAAGTTTTGGAACGTGCAAAGCATACTTTGTTTCGAAAATCCATTTGATCTAACAAGGTAGGATGCTATATACATTTTTATAAGTCCTTATAATATTATATATTTTTTTACGTAATTTATTTTATGAAATGCTTATTTACCTACGGGGTCTTAACGAAACGAAATGTGAGACTTCCTTTGAGTTTTCTTAATTATGTGCACATAAACGTATTAGAGTATTCGATTGATCTCCGACTACTTTCGATGAAATGGTGGTATGGAATGTCATAATTTGTGTTTAAAAACTTATTATATTGTTTTGAACGCACGTATCCTACGGAGTTTTAAGTTACTCGTTCCTTCAAATTTTAACATTTAAGGTTAGATTGATCAACGTGGATGTTGGTTGAGCGGTGGAAGGGTTGCCCAAGCAAAAATTTCAAGAAAAAAATTCAATTTAATATAATATTCCACGTCGAGTATAATTTTGAAACGATGATGAAATAATATTGGTAACATCCTAGATTTTAAGCCAATACAGTTTGGGGCGTTACACGAGTTTTCTCGATGCATACACAATTTTTTTTATTTTCATTTAACTCAAAATTATATATTTTTGTTATTTATATTTATACCTTCTTCCCTTCTATAATGCTTACTTGTCGAAAAGGAAAAAAAAAGATCATATACAATAGACACTAATAGAATTACGCATGAATTTTTAATAATCTTAATAATCTTTCTAAAGCAAAGTTAGCCAGTTTTGCTACTATTTTCTAAAATTCATTTTCAATTACAAGTTTAATGGGACCCACAAATGTTGTCAACTTTTTAACAACACATTTCATCAACTTTTATTAAAATTTACTAAAATATATTTTTTAGCTAAATAAAAAAGGTGTAATTCTTATCTCTATGCACGAACCTAATTATATGTAAGTTTAAGAACATATAAAGATGTATTAAATCATGATAATAATTCAAAATGAAAGATTTTGGACAAGTAGACAATATCCTTGGTATCATAGTTAAAAAAGATAGTGGGGTTATTCATTAAACTAATCAAATTATATTGAGAATGTGATAAATAATTTAAAACATTTGAACATTAAAGATGCAAATACTCCGTTGGATAAAAGTATCAAGTTAGTAAAGAATGATGGAAGATCAATAGCTCAAATTGAGTATGCAAGAGTAATCGAAAGCCTTATGACGCTGTACAATGTACAAGACCCGATATTGCATTTGTTGTGACTTGTGAGTAAACTAAATAGGTTTATTAGCAATCCAAGCTCGAAACATTGGAAGGTCATAGGGAGGGTTCTTGGTTACTTAGAAAAAAAAAACTTTGGACTGCAATATACAAAGTTTCCAACTATTCTTGAAAGATATATCAACGCTAGTTTGATATCGAGTGCGGGAGAAAATAAGTCTACTTCAAGTTGGGTATTTACTTTTGGAGGAGGTGCAATTTTTTGGAAGTTTGAGAAATAAACATGCATTACATACTCAACAATGAAATTCGAGTTCGTAGCATTGTCCACAACAAGAAAAGAGGTTGAATGACTAATAGATCATCTTTATGAAATTCCTCAGTGTGCAAAAGATATTTCTTCAATATCTATCTTGTGTGATAGTCAAACCACTTTAGTACGAGCATATAGTGAAGTATATAATGAAAAGTTTAGACATATGTGTCTAAAACATGAGTATATGAGAAAATTAATCAAGTATGGAGTAATTTCTCTTACATATGTTAAGTCTCGTGAGAACTTAACTGATCTGTTGACTAAATTTTTTCTAGATTGTTAGTAAGATCAACATCGAGAAGGATGTGGTTGAGACTCCTTGATTAAAGTTCACCGATGATGGCAACCCTACATAATTATACTAAACAAATGTATCTAGGTTCAAAAGATAATAACAAGTCATTCGATAAGTGGATAAGTTTCAGTACTATTAATTTATTATAAAACCCCATCCTTGATAAATAGTGCTAGCTGTTACGATTGGAGGGATGAATTTATAAAATTCTTAATGAGGTTCAGTATGAAGTACAAGTTTCTCTAAAAGTAATGAAGATGCTGGAAGAACTTTATTTATGTGAATTTCGAGATGATGCCGTCTCAATAGAGAGCTAGAGTCTCTCCTTTAAAAGTTCAACGAATAGAATAAGTACAAGACCTTAATAACACTAAGCGAGTTTGAGGAATTTGTGAAAACATAACACTCGTGTGTGTGATATCACTGGTATTGTCACAAGAAATAACCAGTTCAAAGCTATTATGCTACTTGAAATTTCCATAATACTTTGTGAGATTTACACAATGTTTGGATTCGATTGATCTCTGTCTACTATCTGTGAAATGGTGGTATGGAATGCCATAATTTGTGTTTAAAAACTTATTATATTGTTTTGGACACGCGTATCCTACAGAGTTTTAAATTATTTGTTTCTTCAAATTTTAACATTTAAGGTTAGATTGATCAACGTGGATGGTGGTTGAGTAGTGCACAGGTTGCCCAAGTGAAAGCTTCAAGAAAAAAATTCAGAAATAATTTTTTTCATGTGCTATTAAATGTTCTTAGTTTCATGACTCTATGTTTGATTTAATTCAATTTATGAATTTTCAAATAAATTAAGGTTATTAAATTTTCTATTTAATATTCCACGTCGAGTATAATTTTGAAATGATGACGAAATAATATTAGTAACACCCTAGATTTTAAGCCAATACAGTTTGGGGCGTTACACGAGTTTTCTCGATGCATACATAAATTTTTTTATTTTCATTTAACTCAAAATTATATATTTTTATTATTTATATTTATACCTTCTTCCCTTCTATAATGCTTGCTTGTCGAAAAGAGAAAAAAAGATCATATACAATAGACACTAGTAAAATTACGCATGCATTTTTAATAATCTTAATAATCTTTCTAAAGCAAAGTTAGCCAGTTTTGATACTATTTTTTAAAATTCATTTTCAATTACAAGTTTAATGGGACCCACAAATGTTATCAACTTTTTAATAACACATTTCATCAACTTTTATTAAAATTTACTAAAATCTATTTTTTAGCTAAATAAAAAAGGTTTAATCCTTATCTCTATGCATGAACCTAATTATATGTAAGTTTACGAACATATAAAGATGTATTAAATCATGATAATAATTCAAAATGAAAGATTTTGGACAAACAGACAATATCCTTAGTATCATAGTTAAAAAAGATAGTGGGGTTATTCATTAAACTAATCACATTATATTGAGAATGTGATAAATAATTTAAAACATTTGAACATTAAAGATGCAAATACCCCGTTGGATTCAAGTATCAAGTTAGTAAAGAATGATGGAAGATCATAGCTCAAATTAAGTATGCAAATGTAATTAGAAGCCTTATGACGCGGTACAATGTACAAGACCCGTTATTGTATTTGTTGTGACTTGTGAGTAAACTAAATAGGTTTATTAGCAATCCAAGTTCGAAACATTGGAAGGTCATAGGGAGGGTTCTTGGTTACTTTAAGAAAATAAAAAATTTTGGATTACAATATACAAAGTTTCCAAATATTCTTGAAAGATATATCAACGTTAGTTGGATATTGAGTGCGGGAGAAAATAAGTCTACTTCAAGTTGAGTATTTACTTTTGAAGGAGGTGCCATTTTTTTGGAAGTTTAAGAAATAAACATGCATTACATACTCAACAATGAAATACGAGTGTGTAGCATTGTCCACAACAAGAAAAGAGGTTGAATGGCTAATAGATCATCTTTATGAAATTCCTTTGTGTGCAAAAGATATTTCTTCAATATCTATCTTGTGTGATAGTCAAACCACTTTAGTACGAGCATATAGTGAAGTATATAATGAAAAGTTTAGACATATGTGTCTAAAACATGAGTATGTGAGAAAATTAATCAAGCATGGAGTAATTTCTCTCACATATGTTAAGTCTCGTGAAAACTTAACTGATCCGTTGACTAAATTTTTTCTAGATTGTTAGTAAGATCAACATCGAGAAGGATGTGGTTGAGACTCCTTGATTAAAAGTTCACCGATGATGGCAACCCTACATAATTATACTAAACAAGTATATTTAGGTTCAAAGGATAATAACAAGTCATTCGATAAGTAAATAAGTTTCAGCACTATTAATTTATTATAAAACGTTGTCCTTGATAAATATGCTAGCTGTTACGATTGGAGGNCATATGTGTCTAAAACATGAGTATGTGAGAAAATTAATCAAGCATGGAGTAATTTCTCTCACATATGTTAAGTCTCGTGAAAACTTAACTGATCCGTTGACTAAATTTTTTCTAGATTGTTAGTAAGATCAACATCGAGAAGGATGTGGTTGAGACTCCTTGATTAAAAGTTCACCGATGATGGCAACCCTACATAATTATACTAAACAAGTATATTTAGGTTCAAAGGATAATAACAAGTCATTCGATAAGTAAATAAGTTTCAGCACTATTAATTTATTATAAAACGTTGTCCTTGATAAATATGCTAGCTGTTACGATTGGAGGGATGAATTTATAAAATTCTTAATGAGGTTCAGTATGAAGTACAAGTATCTCTAAAAGTAATGAAGATACTGGAAGAACTTTATTTATGTGAATTTCGAGATTGTGTCGTCTCAATAGAGAGTTAGAGTATCTCCTTTATAAGTTCAACGAATAGGATAAGTACAAGATCTTAATAGCGCTAAGCGAGTTTGAGGAATTTGTGAAAATGTAACACTCGTGTGTGTGATATCACCGGTATTGTCACAAGGAATAACCGATTCAAAGCTATTATGCTACTTGGAATTTCGATAATATTTTGTGAGATTTACACTATGTTTGGATTCAAATCGGAAGATATCTAATCCTTATACATTAGTGTTATCAGGTATGAATATGTGAAATTTTTGAGCAAGTGGGGGATGTTATATAATTATTTGTTGTTTAGAATCTGGGCCCTTTTTTGGGGCTGGAATGTGAATGAATTATTAATGAAAATTGAAAGCAAAATTGGATGGTTTCTGCTTAATCATGTGTACGCACGGCCGTGTCTACAGGAAACTATAGAGTTTTTGCTTCTACCATGTGTACGTATGGTATGGTTCGTTCAAAAATTTAGCCGTTGGGCTAATTTTTCATTTGATCTTCTGCTGACTTTTGGTGAAAATTTTTCAACTTTTCACGAGTGTTTGGAGTTTTTTCGTGGTATAATGTTAGAAATCTATAAATAAATGATAGATTTCCAATTCCAAACATAAGAAAACAACACCATCCAGATAGAGCTGGTGAAATTAGTGCTCACCAAATCCTGAGATGACATTGATGATAATACCAATCAAACATTTCTAGTAGTTACAAAGAGTCTCTACTATGTTACCTATTGTGATGAGGAAACTATTAACATTGTGCATGTAACATTGCTTTTTGGTGTATTCCAATCACAGTTGGATTGACGACTCTCCCGTGCTCTCAATGAAAGTTGATGTCTTGTACACTTTCTAAAATTCCTACATAATACACGTCTCAAGTATGACTTATTGATTTTCTTTTGACAAGTATAACGTGAAAAGATAATAACGTGGAAAACCTCTAAAGGAAACATCCATAGCCCCATGCCACATGTAAATAATCCACTATAATCAACATGATACATGTCTCAAGTATTTTGGAACTACAATATAAAAAAATGAAAAAAAATAAAAATTCAAAAGCAAGTAAGCAAACTTTCCTTGTTACTTGTCCTTTTGAATAGTAGATGAATGGAACCAAACCCATCGGTCTTGGTCTTACGTCACTCCTATGAATGTACTCGAAATCTTTCTCAAATCAGAACAAGAACCCTGCTCTTATTTTCATCTCAAAATATCGTCACTATAGTGAATCAATTTTCACACCGAGATCATTGTCTTCAATATCTTGAAGAACAAAGATCGCTAAGAACTATTTTCATGAAAGCTTAAAAAAGTCTGGTTCTTTTCTTATAGTTCAAGGCTTATAAAATATTTCTAGAGTCATCATTTTATTAAAAGAAAAGGACTCATAAGCAAACCAAAGATTTACCAAAATTATCTGCAAGAAAATAGGCAAGTATATATCATCATGCCTACAAAGAAAACTCTTAATTATTTTTGAATTGATAAAGGAGACAATAAGGAAAGTTCAGTAAATCTTGATTTCAATCAAGTCTTCAAAGATATTAGGAAATATTAAGCCTTTGGTACTCATTATTTCTAAAAAATATCTATTTTCTCTCTTATTTTCAACTACAATTCTTCAATAAAATAATTTTTTCTTTATTTTTAACTACACATTTTCCATCAAAATGTTATTTTAAAATGCATTTTCATCAACACCCCCCACCCCCAAAAAGGGGGGGGGCTCAAACAAGGTCTAATATGTAAACAAAAAATATATATATTTTTTACCATTAAATCATTTCATATATAATATGGATGATAAAAAAAAAAAAATGATGTTTAATTCGAAAGACATAGATTATGACTAAGTGAGTTTGGTTCACTAGAGTCAGACGTATTGATTGGGTCAGACCTATACAAATTTTCTCCAAATACATTTTAACCATCCGTTATGTAATATTTCGTTTGTTTAAATTTTGATAATGAGTATTGCTCTTTGTGATTTGTTATTTTTATGCCTCTACTTGACCCCTGTTCTTCTAATTGAGGTCTTGTGAATTGGACTAAGGCATGGTTGCCTCAACTAGAGGTCGAATTGACCAAATCAAGGGTCGAGTCAACTTAATTTCGTGCTGAGTGCTTTTAAATTCGACCACAAGATTTATTTATAAAATAAAAATATTTTTATATTTTAATTTTAATCTGTCATAATTGTCGTTTTATTTTCCATTTTGTTGTCCTCAAATGTGTGAAGCAGTCATATTTTCAATTATTGACTCATTCTAGATCAAAAGTGCGAAGCAGTCGAGAAAATCTTAAAACCCTTCATATTTCATGTTTTTCTTCAAGGACTCAAATAAAACACCATCATTTTGGTTAAGTCTAGAAGTTACTTTCTCAAAAGTGGGCCACTTTCTAGAGAAATAAGTAATTTAAAATTAAAATTTGACTTACTTTTAAGCAAAGTTAAAACACGTTCTTAGTGCTCATTTTCCTCCCATGTGTAGTGTTAGCATTTTGTACCCTCTACAAACTTAAGCTATGTATTTATTAGTAATTATTTTTCAAGACGCACCAACGCTCCTATTTATTTTCAGAATAATGCTACTCATCATGAGTACCGATGGTCACCGATCTATGTGATCATCGTGCCACTAATACATATTTCAATAAAGTTGAAATGTATTTTTATTTTATGTATAATGCGAGAGTGACCGTGCTACAACAATGATTGGCGATTCCCCAGTCACGATGACAAGCATCATTATCTTACGTCTGACACTTGAGTTCAAACTTTGCGTTTACACACACTACTCTCTCATCTCAAAATCTAAATCTGTTTAAAAAAACATCGTTAAACGTACTTCGTTAAGGAATGCAAACTCATATCGAATAAATGTGAAAATATAGATCAATTTATAAGAGTTTGAGTTATTTCTCTAAAAAATGTTGACCTTTTAATATGGAACCCCAAATCTTAAACGAGCGATTCGATCTGATTAAAACTCAAAAACATTGAACATGTAGATTTCAAGATTCGTCTATTCAAATGAGTCACCATCTTGTGAGGGCATGTTAAGTGATAGAATCTCACATCGAGTAAAGATGAAAATATAGATCAATTTATAAGAATTTTAACTATTTTTCTTAATAAGATTGACCTTTTAAGATGTAACATCAGTTAAACAATTTAAAGAAAATAAAGAAAAAGTGGATGTTAGAGTTTCATTAATTCTG
>CAIGRL010312952.1:0-13657 GCA_903798325.1 Fraxinus xanthoxyloides
GAGTTTTTGAATAATGATTGATAGAAGAATGTATGGTTAAAAAGTAAGGAGAATTTTCAGATTTGTGTGTAATATTATTTTATTGATAGAATGTGTGGTTAAAATGAAGAAAGTGAAAAAGAATGAGAATGAGAATGGGAAAAAATGAATGCCAAACGGGGGCGAAATCTAGCCATTGAATTAAAAAATAGATTATGATGAAAGTTAGAAAAAAAAAAAAATACATATAGGGCTTTGGTATAGATTTTAATCCAATTAAAATTGAAAATATAACCGTTATTAGGTCTCAGTTGTCTAATAAAAGTCAACAATAACGACTAATTTTTCAATTTTAATCTCTACCAAACACACTCATAATTTAAAAATTGATAAAAATTATAGATCTTATTTATATGATTATTACAAAAATGAGGGCCAAACAAGGCCATTATCTTTGCTAGAAAAAAGTGAATGGATTTTTTGTCATTCAAATGGTGGTAGCTTCGTTCATATACAAACTTGAAGCATTGGAGCTCATTCGCTACACATTTGTCTAAATTAGTGTTAAAAAGGTATGCGCAAGACATACATCTTTATTTTTTAAGAAAATAATAAGCAAGAAGAGAAAACGAGATAAGATCATCTCCCACCAATTACTAAAATGATGCAACTTTCGCATTATCTTATTTAGCCCATGTTTGGTTCAGTTAAAAAAGTTGATTAAAATCAAAATTAATAATTAATTATTACAAAAAATTTCATGGGATCTAACAACTTTTCATTTAAACATTCCATCAACTTTTCATCAAACGGTAATGACTCAAAATCACCTGACATTTGCCTATATTGCAAAATGAATATGATATGTGTACATAAAAGTACACATAACATTTGACGTAATTGCCAAATGGCATTTCCCTATTGGGGAGGCGACTAGGGGCTGCCTCTAACAATTACGTGAACTTTTATGTAAAATGCTATGTACTCATATCATTACTCATTACGAAATACCTCTTATCCTATCAAATTTGGCAAAAATCCTTTGTATGACCTAGTAAGTACAGTTATCCCATAGCGCATCTCCAGTAAAAATCCACGATCGACAAAGTCTGCCCTACATCACCCACGATTAGAGTAGTTTTGTTCGTTGAAGGTCTCTGACCACGCTATTTGACAGATCCTTTTGCAAAAGTTAAATTTTCATCATTTGTAATCCCATTTTTGCATAGAAAAAACTAGTTTTGAAATGAGTTTCTCAAATGAGTTGATTTATATTATGTCTCTAGCCTTTAGCAAAGGTTTCTTTTTGTGATTTTGTTGTTGAATTTGCTTTGCTGGTATTTATCCTCTAGATTTAGTGGTTTTGCTGCATTATTAGCGTTGGGAGTGATAGATTTTCATTCTGCTATTTATGGTATACTTCAAGTTCAAGGTTGTTTTGCACAAACTTTTATTCTATGCATTGTTTCACCGTAACCTTTACCAATTTCAGGGCACACATTTGACCACAGACCCTGCAATCTCTTTCCCAATATATATATATGAACAACCAGTAAGAACGCACAGAAAATTTCAAGTCCATATAACGGTAAAAACATTTTATTACACATCAGAAACATGGATAATCGAAAATCATTACAGCAATACTAACTGAAATAACATCATTCACTATCCTTCATTACCCAAAATAACAACACTACTTTAGCTCTAATTTCCACAAAAAAACCAACTCCTAAATCTAAAAGCATTATTTTTGTCTCTGCAATTCCATGAGTGGGCATTCCTAGATTTTAGCAAGCGAAATGCCCTGAGTACAGGGCTTCTTCTTACCGAGGCGTTACAGGGCACTCAGGTGTGGGGGGTCCCCACATTTGTTTAAAAAAAAAAAAAAATTGCTCCCGACCCCACCTGATGTGTGTGGCCGGGCAGGGACCTGTGAAACAGGTCCCTGTACTCCAATCACGGTTCTTTTAGCAAACATCTTCACATATCTACGACCCATAGGTAGGTCACACCATGAAAAGAACCCACAAGTTCCATTTTGCTGTAAAACAAAAATAAATAAATTTTAAAATTTTTAAAAAAACCTACCAAATAGGAGCTAACACCATGTTTGATCCACGTTCTTATAAAAATTCATTTTTACAAAATTTATTTTCAGCTACACATTTTTCAATAAAATAATATTACACGCAAATTCAAAAAATTTCCTTTTTTTAACAATTTTTTTTCCATCAAATCACTATTTATAATGTATTTTTCACTCAATAATGTACATCAAACAAGATATAAGTATGGAACGGAACTTAATAGAAACGAACCGAATCGAATACGTTTTGATCCAATTGAGTCCTTGGGTTAAGTTTTCAAAATTACTAACTCATCACCAATGAACCATGTTCCCTTTGTTCTTGATTTTTATTTTTTATTTTTTTAACGATTAAAATATTTTATAAATTAAAATTATTGATGTGATGTAAAATATTATTTTATTAAAAAATGTATGGTTGAAAATGAGTAGAAGAATGAAAATTAAAATTTTAATGTGGCTCAAACATGGGTCAAATGAACAAATTTTGTGCAACACTAATTCACTACACCTTTTGTGTCAAGATTAGAAATTGGATCGAACGTCGAATTCCACATCAAAATGATTTATGCCTAATAGGTGTTGGGTTGGCCGTGACATAAAAAATAAGAGTCGAAGGGGAAAAAAAGAAAAAGAAAAAGAAAAAAAAGAAAAAAGAGGTCCCAATTCCATCTCTTCCCTATTCCTACTTCATTATTCTGCATTATTATTAAAACAAAGTTGTGCATTTGTGTGTGAAAATTCTTTTATTTTTGGAGTAAGTATTTATATATTTACTCTTTATAGTGTTTCGCGTGCTTTGCAGACATCAATTTAACGTCCATTTGTAGGAATTTTGTCCAAAATTACACTTGCGAAAAGTCAAGACTTGCACGTTTATATGTAAAAGTTAAGGATCTATAACTCAATTTTTAATGATTGGCCTTAACTTAGGAGGAAATTTTGTAAAAGGCCTCTTGGGGACTAATTCGTTTAAACGAAAATGACAAAGCAACTATAGGCAAGGAATACCACACTTTGTTTAGAGTAATGCTGGATTTACATATTGTGTACATAATGATATACTGATAGATGACATAGAAGAAAGAAAAAAGGAAATGACAAGAAAAGAAATCAATTATTATAATCTTCTTTTTTCCATATCATTTATATTTATACCATATGTACATAATTATATACAAATAATATTATTCATTTGTTTAATGTCACGCCTAAACTGACTTTTACGACACAATTTCAAACTTGTGGGGGTGTTGACAGTAGATTAATTATATACTTTGTTGAGTGACACTGCATATATTTGGATCTTAACTTTAAAAATTTATTTTTCTTCAACTCATTCTTATTGATAGGTTGAATGGTCTCTAAATTTACAAAGTAAAACAACTCCTAGAGGCATTATGATGTAAAAGACAAAAAAGAAAAGAAAAAAGTAATTACGAAAGGCTAATTATATTGACACCTTAGTTACTATTATTACATAACATTTTCTTTGCAATTAATGTTCTATGCTCAATTTTGTACTTATGTTTTAAGTATATTTCTGTCATATTCTTATCTTCAACTTTTCATTTTTTTTTTTTTTTTTTAATTTGCACATTTTTCTTTGATGAAGTATCTAATAAGAAAAATAAATAAAAAATAAAAAGTTCGGCAAAATATTTATCCATCATTTCAATGCACATTAGCAGAATATTTGAACAAAAAGTCATAATTGTAGACAATAAGTGAAAAATGTACAAGTTAGAGATCTCTACAGCAATTAAAATATGAAACAAATAATAAAATCTATGATGTGAATATAATTACGCGTTTGAAATTGGAAAAAAAAAATCCTATTTGATAATCATTATTTTGAGAAAATGAAGATTTAATCATTTAAATAGTGATTTTTTTTGGAAAATGTGCGTATAAAATGTAGAAAAAAATTTGAATTTACACGTAAAATATTTTATTGTGTAAATGTGTGATTAAAATTAGAGAATTAAAGAATTTTGAAATATTAGGGTTCGTTTGATTGCAAAAGTGGAAAATGAATGGAAATAAAATGTTTTACAGGGAATTGATTTGTTTAGAAATTATTTTATTGGAAATTGTAATTAATTGTGTTTGATTGGTATAATTTTTCATGGAAAATGTTCAAAATTTGGTGTCCATTTGACTTTATTTTTTATGAAAATTGTTCATTAAAGTGATAATTTTTTCTACCATTAGATCTAAAATTTGTTTCAATTGCCAAAAAAAATAAATAAATTACCATACCGAATACCATTCGTTTGGTTTTGTTTTGTATGGAAATTGTCAATAAAAGTGATAAATTTTTTTACTATTGTGTCTAGAATCTTTTTCCAATTGCAAAAAAAAAAAAATCTGAAAAATATTTACTAACCAAAATATCAAGAATTTATTTTCCTCGAAAATGTTTAATTTGAAAAGTTGGAAAATATTTTCCATAAAAAATTTTGCCTATCAAATACTACAAAAGTTGAAATTTTTTTCATTTTCCATGAAAAATAGGTATATCAAACGGAGCCTTAAGTGTCAAATAGGGGCTAAAAGTCATGCTCTCTAGTCCAAAATGACATTTTTAAAAATTCACTAGAAATATCAACAAAGGCTATTTTTCGCTCTACCATCCTCGAAAGTCCTTTTAAAAAATTCTCCCTTCCTCTCTCTGCCTGGAACAAAAACCCTAACCGAAAACCCCGCTGTATTACGTTTCCGTGTCCCTCTCAACTTCAATCCAAACTCAAATCTCTTTCTCCTCGTCATTACAGAACCGGACCTGAGGAGAGGCCCAAGAGGCCCCCGCCTCAGGCCCATATTTTTAGGGGCCCATTTTTCTAGTGGCCCATTTTTTTTTAACCTAAGCCTTCAGGCCGTTCACTTACCTCCACTGTTGCCGAACCAGAAGCAGTCACCGAAGCAATTTGGGAAGGTTGGTCTCTTGAATTTTGATGTAATAGTTTTATAATTGAAAATTGAAACTTCTTGGTTCGTTTGTGATTTTCTTGGGGTGTCTTATTCTTTCTTTATTTTAGTTTTTGGTGGATTCGAGACTGTATGAGAGTGCTGAGGAATCTTCTGAGAGAGAGGGAGTTTTGAGTCGTCAATGGCGAAGGCGAAGCTAAAATTGGAGAATACTACCGTAATTCAATATCCGGAAGAAAATAAACCACAAGAACAAGTAGGAAACGAACACCCACAACAAGAAGAGGAAGAAGAAGAGAAGAACTTCGAAGAATTGGGCGTCGACCCCCGTCTAATTCGGGCGCTATCAAAAAAATCCATAGAAAAGCCCACTCCAATTCAGCGCGTCGCAATTCCTCTTATTCTCGTAAATTTTGCTTCTTTTTATGTATCTAATTAGGTCTCTATTTTAACTTTTTAGCTTGGTTTTTATAGTGGGCTTTGATTGTACAGGAAGGTAAAGATGTTGTGGCCAGAGCAAAAACTGGTTCCGGGAAAACCTTTGCGTATCTTCTTCCTCTGCTTCAAAAGCTTTTCTTGGATATTCCTTCGAAAAAGAACCTTGCTCCCACCGCATTTATTCTCGTTCCGACCCGGGAATTATGCCATCAGGTATTTTTTTTTTTGCTTTCAATTTAATTTAGAAATAAAAAGTTGATCTTTTATGTGGGATTTGTTGTATTGGTTGGTTTTGTTCAGGTGTATTCGGAGGTGATGTCATTGATCGAGTTATGTAGAGTGCAATTGAAAGTTGTTCAATTGACTAGCACCATGTCTGCTTCTGACTTGGTAATTTTGTTTTATTTCAGTATAATTATTTAACAGTTATGTCGATTATGTAATTGACAATATTCTTACTAATGTTTTTTGGCTGCAGAAAACGGCATTAGCAGGGCCGCCTGATATACTTGTATCAACTCCTGCTTGTATACAAAAATCATTGTCGAATGGCATTCTCCTAGCTAAAGCTATTCAAGATTCACTTTCAGTTCTTGTCCTGGATGAGGTGTGCACTTTATTTTATTTAAATTTTTTTTTTCAAAATTTGAACAGTTTTAGTGATTTCTTTGGGGATACAGTATAATTTCAGCCAGAAAATTTAATTGTGTTCTTCATTTAAAAAATGTAGACGATTTGAAAATTTATTTATTTTTAGCTGTGCCATCCTCACTGTAATTGTCCTGTACAAATTGATATCATTTTGTTAAGAAAGAGATTCATGGTTGAATATTTCATATCAGGCAGACCTTCTTTTGTCGTATGGATATGAGAATGATCTAAAAGCTTTTACAGCTCATGTACCCAAGCGATGTCAGTGCCTTCTCATGTCTGCTACTTGTAGGTGCGTTTCACATTTATTGCTACTGCATCCATGTACTGTGCTTATGGAGGAGGTTCTTTGAGATTCAGATTCTAATTGTTCGTGAATGTGTCAACAATTAATATGTATCCTATATTTTTGGCTCTTTGATTGAAAATCCACACATGATTCTTCAGCCAAAAAGTGTGAAAGTTGCATTTTATTTGTGGTGTTTGGAAGTGGGATAAGTTTCTTTATAGGGTCTTGTTTGATCCCCATTATTTCAAAAATCCAATTTTCTTTCTCTTCTTTTTTTCAACCACACATTCTTCAATAAAATAATATTACACTCAAACTCAAAACTTTTCCTTATTTTCTAACAACACATTCTTCACCAATCTACCATCCCAAAATGCATTTTTCAATAAAAATGGAGTTCAAACTGGCTCTGTATGTTTTAAACGAGGTGGTGCTAGTTCAGAATTCACAGTCCCTGTTTGGAAGCTATTTAAATCTGGATTTTAATCCAAGTCAAAGTCATCAATTAATTTTAGCTACAAATTTCATGGCACCCAAAATTTTTCAGCCACACATTTCATTATTTTTTTATCAAGATCTACTAAAAATCTAATTTTGATTCCCAACAAATAGTGGCATAGTATATTCCATGATAGGCACTTCGTATTGTGCTCAATGCTGTCCCCTTTTTAGTACTGCTGGCCTCCTGATTTGGGACATTATTGCCTTGATTGCTACTGTGTTTTGGGCAGATTAGGAGTGTTATGTTAACTCCTCCAGCTAGATGGGAGCTTCTGAAATCTGAACTCATGTTCAACTCTTTCCTTCCAAGTTGCATTGTTTACAGTTCAATCTATTTTTACATTTTAATTTTGAAAGTTTGTTTGGACCTCATATGTTTTTTATTATATGTTAGTTAATTGTAGAGTCTAAACAAAATTGTTCTCTTTTTCTCATGTGACCATGTGCATATTTGCAGTGCTGACATTGATAAGCTGAAAAAGCTTGTTCTTCATAATCCCTACATCTTAACTCTTCCTGAAGTGGGAGATGTGAATGATGATGTTATCCCCAAAAATGTTCAGCAATTTTATGTAAGCACTCATCTATTTCGGGGTTCCCCAAAATTCTTTTGTGATTTTTCCATATCTAAATTATGAATGCCCTCATATGGGTACAGCTATGTGTTATATATTTGTTCGCATAGAAGAATTCTTTTCTTCTTCAAAGGGCTCATTACTAGTTAAAATTTGGAGTCCCTCTTGATATTTATTTTATATCAAATTTTGCTTTTCCAATTTATTGCTTCACCATTCACAATCCTGAGAGAATTTTTTGCTTCATTTTGTTCTTGTTGTTATTACTTGTTTAGATTTCTTGCAGTGCCCGTGATAAAATTGTGCATATCCTTGCCCTATTGAAGTTGGAGTTAGTTCAAAAAAAAGTGCTGATATATACTAATACAATTGACATGAGTTATAGGCTGAAGCTGTTCCTTGAACAGGTAGCTTTCTGGTTCTGGTTAGAATCAAAACTTCTTTCTAGTTCTAATTACAATGATGATCATTTTTTTATTTGTGCAGTTTGGGATTAAATCTGCAGTTCTAAATGCTGAGCTGCCACAGAATTCTCGTCTGCACATTCTTGAGGTATTTAACAGAGTGTTGTAGTATATTGAATTTGATCAGATGAAAGCTCGTCTTTTTCCTTCTTTTTTTTTCCTGAGATGCCCCACCTTATTTATCTTGTTATTGTTTCTCAAGTCTTTCAATTTCTTATTTTTTTCCTCAGGAATTCAATGCTGGCCTCTTTGATCATTTAATTGCTAACGATGACAGTCAATCAACTGCGACAGGTCAAAATGATAAGGAAAGTCATGGTGCAGGAAAAAAACCTAAAAAACATCCCAAGAGAAAATTGGATGGAGAATTTGGAGTAGTGAGAGGAATAGACTTCAAAAATGTGCACACGGTGAGCTTCTTGTTAAGTTGTAGAATTTTACTTCAGTATTATATGAGCTCGGAATATTCAATTCAAAATGCAAATTCCATCAGTCTGATGCCTGAATAATGATTTGTCTGTATGTTTTGTTTGTAATTGTGCAAATTTTTTATTTCATATGTTAATACTGGGTATCTGATGTCTTCTAAAATATTCATTTTCCTGATGATTTGTTGTGTGAATCTTTTAAATTTGACAAGTATACCAAATTGCACCAAACCTGTCAGGCCACCATTCAATCCGTCCCAAATGGGATGTCATGGTTTGATTTAGAAGTGATTGAATGATCAAGTTGAAAGATATAATGTTTCTCTCATTTTGCTATTTTATCCCTTGGTACATGATTTACAATAAATTCTGGGACCTATAAGCAAAAAGTAGGATAAAGTGATAGTTTAATTATTTGACTAAAAAAACACTATGAAACAAATCCCTTAAAAAAAAGAAATTATTTTGTGACATCTAAGGAGAGAACATTCATTTTTGAGATAGGAATTCTTTCATTTTTTGGCTCTGTGGGCATGAAACCCTCTTTCCTCTAGCACTTCTCAAGGGTTGGGTGTTGGTGATTGTTGCTGCATTCCAAAGATTGCATTGTAGAAAAATGCGTTTTTGATTTGTATTTATTTTCATTGGTCTCCTTTTACTCATGTTGATGAAAAAGGTGGCAGGCTGACTGTCCCATCTTACTTTGTTAACATTTCTAAGCAGTATATTTGTTGATATTATACCCTTCTTACTATTTAAATAAACTTATCCCCTCATATAGATAACTGTTCTCACTTTAACAGGTTCTAAATTATGATATGCCTCGGACCGCTGCTGGATATGTGCATCGGATTGGACGAACTGGAAGAGCCTATAACACTGGTGCATCTGTATCTCTTGTAAGCTTCTCGACTATATTATTTTATTTTTCCCTTCTAACCATCATGTAAGGTCTTGTAGGACTCAGTAAGACTACAAATTTTCTTGGCAATGATGTAGCTAGAGCTTGTTTCCCTTAATTATAATTTATAACAAATATATGATGTATTTATACTGCTATGACATTCTTTTTTCTTTCTGTTTAGATAGATTGGATTACGGTAATTATGTTTCCAATATGCCATTTTTATTACTTTAGCTTGTTCAACAGGTTTCTTCTGAGGAGATGGAAATTTTTGATGAGATTAAATCTATTTTGGGAGAAAATGATGGCGAGGATTCAAAATTTATAGCCCCATTCCCTTTGCTCAGCAAGAATGCTGTGGAATCCTTGCGATACAGAGCCGAGGTAAATGATTGTCTTTTTTACCAAGGAACAAAGTTAAATCTTGAAAAGAGTTGACACCTGCTTGAGCATTTTTTTCTGCCGAGGTAGATTTATCTTGCAAGAACAATGGAGCCTATGCTACTGGTACTTTTTGGGAATTGAATACGCTGAAAATGACTTACCGTTTATATTTATATTAATATTGGTATTGGGAAATCTTGGCAAGAAATAAAAAATTACATTTCCTAAAGTTAGGCTTTTTATTAGTTTTCTAGAACTATTTTGAATAATATTCCCGAAAAAAAGAATGGAAATAACATGAATTTGATGATGTCTTTGGCTCCATGTTTGGGGTCCTGTAATCCTGTTACTGTTTCTGGATTTTCCAGGGGATGTTATAGCTGATCCTGATTTTGTGGTTTACTGTCATTTATGGTTCCACTTCCACGTGTCACCTTTATTATACTTTCAACACAATAATATAACCAAATTTATGCTATACTCTATGGAAGTGCAAAAAACTGACCTGTTGGCTTGCAGGATGTTGCAAGGAGTGTAACAAAAATTGCTGTTAGGGAATCTCGCGCACAGGATCTAAGAAATGAAATTCTGAACTCTGAGAAGTGAGTTATCTTCTAAGAAGAGCTTTTTCGAAATAATGTGGTCCTTCTCCACCATTACTTTCTTTGTGTTTCTCCACTCTTAGTTAGAGACTTTTTTAGATGTATAGTTTCACAATTGACATCTAAATCTTAAATGTAACGCATTTTATTTGCAAGTCTTAAAATCCAAATTATTGTTATCTGAATTACTGCTATTTTATTCTCAGCAAAAAATAAATAAATAAAAGAAGGTTATCTAGCTAGCTTCATGCAACATATCTGAATGCACAATCATGACTCTTTTGCAAGTTATATGCCTTGGACAAATTTCTTAATCACAAACCATGATCCTTAATCACGTATTGTGTAAATGAACAGCAACATGCAAATTAGCATTAGGAGTGCTTTACTTTCTTGAAGTGACACTTATTTCTTGACAAGGCATAATTTACATTTTTGGATCCTTGGTTTATTAAGTACTGAAATTGAATCACCTGTAGTAGGATAGAGCATATATTTGAATGTCAAGCTTACTTTAAGAACTGCAACTGAAAAGTGTCTAATTTTCCTTGTGCCCTAATTACTACTTCCTTGATTCTGTTTAGGTTGAAGGCTCATTTTCAAGACAATCCAAAAGACTTGGGTAATACCTTCGTAATATGATCTGTAAAGATTCAATAGCTAACCAATCTATGAATCATTAAATGACAATGCTTGGTTTTTTTATCAGATCTTTTGAAGCACGACAAAGTTCTGAGCAAGAAGGACCCAGCTCCCCACTTGCGTGATGTGCCTGAGTATCTTTTGGATCCAACAACACAGGAGGCTAGCAAGATTGTTAAGCTTGCTAGAGCTGCTATGGGAAATACCAACCCAGTTCGTCGAAAGGGGTTCAAGGGGAAATTTAGAAGTAAAAACCCTCTTAAAACCTTCTCATCTGAGGTATTGTCATATCGTACTCTCTTATGATCGTGTAGTCTCTTATTTTTCAATTTATTGTAATCATATATCATTGCCAGCGCAAGATGATTATCTGAAAAGTAAGACATGTCTGAGGCCATTCTTGGCATTTTATTAAGCATCTTAAGTCAATATTTTTCTCTGGGGTAGGTGGTGGTGTAATTTTTCCTCGAATGAGAGAAAATGGAACTTCTTATTCCATTAAGAGCAAGCTGTGTGGTGGCACCGGATAGCATGTTTGGCTAAGCTTAATATAAAAGTAAAAGTTCCTTTTAGTCTATTTTTCTTTTTCAGACATATTGATAAGTTAATTTTTTATTTTAAGTAAATAAAGTTATTTTGATAGTAACTCTTACTTTATTGTCAAAATAATGTACTTATTTCCAATTTCAATCAGTCGAGCAATTTTTTCATTAATTAACTTGTGCATTTATAATTGAATAAACTTAATAAGTTAAGCTTTTTGAGCTTAGCATAAGATGCCTCACCATTATGTTCATACAGTTTCTGTATATGGGTTTGATGGTTTTTCCTGCCTCTCTGTGTGGTATATAAAGGTTTAGATCGAAATACAGTTATTTCATAGCGCTTTCTGTTGCCAAATGATCACTAAACACTTGTTAATTCGATTCCTAAGATTTAGTTATTCTTCATTTAGATTAATAGCTAGCTTGGTAAAGTATAACCACAGTTGCATATTTAAGAAAACTATCATGCTTCAGGGACCAAAGCGAGCACCTAGAGCTGGGGCGAAGAGGAAAGGTAAAGACAAAGATGAAGGTCAGAGACGCAAGAAAAAACAATCTGTATGATCCTTGCAATTAGGTAACTTATAATTTTTAAATGGTTAATGATTGTTTCTTTTCTTATTCACAATTTTGAATTAGATGATAATTTACTCAATTTGTATTTGAATCCTTAAATCTCTCTTTATCAGTATGTTAGTTTTAAAGCATGTAGTGTTATTTTGTCGAACTATTTCGTGTACTTTGTGATAGTTACTGGAATTTTTGCCGTTCAAATTTCTTATATGACCGGTATTTACATTTGTTGCATCAAAAAATATTCACGGCGCCTTAATTTTTGAAGGATTGTGGCCTCTCATGACTGGATTATAGTTCCAAATATTCGTACGTTCAATTTTGTTTAAATATCTGAGATCTACATTGGTTTTTTTAAAATTATTAAGAGGTCGTTTGGTATGACTTTTGAAGAGTTAAAAGTGACTTTTGCATCTGTTTAATTAATTTTATGAAAGTGATTCTTCTAATTTGAAGAGGTTTTAGAAGAAGTTGGTTCAATATGATTTTTTAAAGTACTTTTGAATATAAGTGATTTTAAAAATTACTTTCAAGCAAAAATTAAGTTAGTTTTCTACAAAAAAACATCTATGTAGGAAGTAAAAGCAAATAGTTTTCGACAAAAGCATTTTTATAGGAAGTAAAAATAATGCCAAACGGGCCTTAAAAATATGTTGTCAACTTAGCTTTAATCTCCCTATCAGAGTTAAGTCAAACGATCATTTTAACTATACGTTAATTGTTATTATTTTATTATTCTAACATTTTGTGGACTCGTGCCTCTTCATTATATTTTCATTATTACGAAACTCAATTATAAAAAAAATGAAGAATTTTTGTGAAGGAAGGAATGATTGAATATAACTTTATCCCAGATATCAAAATTTAATACGATGCTTTTGGAAATAGGCTTAGGTACCATGAAAATGATTCATTTAGTTGATTTTGCAAATGAATTGCGTTTTAATAAATATTGAAAGCTTGCATTTATGAAATACCTTAGGATCTATCTGTGTCTTCATCTCTCTTCTTATATTAGGATTTTGTCAGTGAATAAACAATTTATTACAACATAGATTTCTGCAAACAATTTCTGTCGTGTCTTCAACAAATGGCCTTCTGATCAATTTATTGACTGGTCAATGTGGAATATGTTTTAACTTAAAACGTGTCCTTGATAATACCGTCTCACACACGAATGATCAGTCCCTTAAGTTCTTTAATCTTTCTTGGGTTGGGGCGTATTGCACCAGCAGTACGTTCGATATCCGTCACACTCGGGGCCGAGCTCTAACCATATAAGATAGGCGTGATAATTGTGGTTCCTAGGGCGATCAAATTGAATCTCGTAAGTAATAACATTGAGAAATTGAAGAATTATGACTGGAAAATTTATATAGATTTTAAGGAGCTATAATTGAGAGAGCAAGAGCTTCTCAAGTTGGAAAATCGACTGATGCAACATTGTTTGCTAGACAAGTAGCAAGCAAGATTTTGAGTCCCAAACCACGAAAACAAATTGTGTTTGGTCATATGATTGGACTGTTTACTTTTCTTTCATGATCTCCCCTAGGGGTCTTTTCTTTGCGGATCGATTTAAATTAAACAAAAAAGACTTTTTAGGGTATTTGTAAAAAAAATAAAAAAATCATGTAACAAATCGATGCATACTAAACATCTTTT
>CAIGRL010312997.1:0-13299 GCA_903798325.1 Fraxinus xanthoxyloides
TTACAAAATAATAATGAATAAATACCGAATGGACACATACCGAATAGACACATACCGACTATGCAACTAAAGATTTTGGATGGACACAAACATTTAATTTAAGGGCAACGGATAAGTGGATGGAATATGTTAAGTGGACTCCTGCAATGAAAGTTAAAGATTTGGGATTGCGACCGTAAAAATGAAAGACTAAGGTGTATTTTGCAATAAAATGAAAGATTTGGGACCTCCGTTGCAATTTTTCCAAAAGTTTACCTAAAGATGCTAGCGGTTGGAGCCAGGGACCGACCGGCCACCTAATTCGTATGATCTACGCATTTGACTGACGGGCCCACCTAATTAAAACCCTTTTTGAGTTTTGCGCCATCACTGTGCCATCTCTTCCCATTTTTTCCTCTATCTCCGAATCAAATAAACTCGAATATGGCAACGGAAAATGGTGGCAGTAATTCCGAGGTATTGAAAACGTGCTTGGTGTTGGGAGGCAGAGGATTCATAGGCCGAGTGCTGGTGGAGAGGATGCTGAATCTCGGAAATTGGATCGTCCGAGTCGCAGATTACACCCAGTTTCCCCAACTAGAGCCCTCTGAGTTGCTTCTATCCGAAGCATTCTCCTCTGCTCGCGCCTCTTATTTCCATGTTGATGTTCGCGATAAACCGCAGATCATCAAAGGCATGTAATTCTTCATTTATACATCGATGAACATTTTACATCTATTTGCACATATATTTAAATAATTCAGTAAAATGGGTATGAAGTTGAATGTCTAGATTTGCATTTTTGTATTTGTGACACGTGCGATACAATGCAATTTATTTTGTAACCGTATGGTGAATACCTGATATTCAAATATTTGAATAGGTAAAATCAATTAAAAATTGCAATTAAAATAATAATAAAAAATTCATGCTTCAAAGTACGGTGTAACGTGAATACCTGTACATAAGGAGTTACTGAAAGACAGATGAGGTGTGGGAACGGTGTTTTTTTTAATCGCATCACACCATGTACATGCACATATATCATTTATTGTTCGGTAATTATATTCATACCATGATTTTTGTTTCTTGCACTGTAGTTTAATTGCACTTAAGGTTGTTATTCTTTGTCCATTATAGCACTTATGTTTCTAACGGGTTTTTATGTTATTCTTATACTCAAACTTTCCATTAATTAACACATTTTGTATTTGATAATAGTTTTATGTTCAAAAGTCCGTTAAATTGGCGGAAAATAACTTATTTTTCCATCGTATTTTCAAAAATAAATAAATAAAAAGTGTGAAAAAATATTTTTACTTCGTTTCAAAGTATGAAAACAAATATTTTGATATTAATCATCATCAAAGACAGATATACTAATTAATGGAAAGTTGAAAATAAGAACTTGACGGAAAAAAGTTAATGAAATAGTTGCTACCATGAGCAAAGATTGAGGAGTTTAACTACAATTAAAATGTGGTGTATCAAATAAAATTTGTGGTGGCAATATAACCACCTTTTATTGTTATATTAAACCGTCACAGTAATTATGTCTTGGATACCCACTCGTTTGCCTTGCTTTTTAAGTTTTTCTAGGCTTTGTATTATTGTCCTCGACTCTTAACTCTTTGGCTCTTTTTTTATAGCCTAGAACATTTTATGGGCTTCTTGATTTCATTTTTTCGGAAGGGGAAGGGGAAGAGGAAGGGGAAGAGGAAGAGGAAGAGGAAGGTATTATTGCAAATGGCAGATGATGACAAAGAATGAGAAGAGATCGATAGTGATGAGGAGGATGACAAGGGAATCAAATATGTTGATTCTCGTAAATATCCTATTAATAGTGATGATACGTGGGATATCTAGGTTGTTTCTACTTCTAGTAATAGATTATGTGATTACTTATTTGTGATGTATTACTTGTTTTATTGATCTATTTTACTATTGTTTGCAATTTGTTATGAACTTTAAAGATGGTTTATGGGTTATTATAAGCATATTTTTGGAATGCTGATATTCCTTTCAAATCTACTAGTCGAGCCTTTTTAACATCTAGTACAATGTGGAATGCGTTCAGTAATATAATATTTTCTCTATGCAGCTATCGAAGGTGTGTCAGTTGTATTCTATACTGAATCTATGGCTTCATTCCCTCGAGACTTCTTTTCTTGCTATACAATTGTTGTTCAAGGTAATTCCTCTTCATTTAACAAGGTATTATGATGCAGTAGCCAGTTAGATTTTATTTTGCTTTTCATCCTACACTAATATTCCTATTGCTTCCTCGTTTCAGGTGCAAAAAATGTACTCAAAGCTTGTCGAGAATGTAATGTTAAACATCTTATATACAACAGTTCTGCTGACGTAGTTTTTGATGGTTCACGTGATATATGTAATGTAGAAGAATCATTGCCATACCCTAACCATGTATGTTTCTGACCCGAGAAGCTTGAGATTTTGCTTCGTTCCTACTCTCTGCTAGTCATTTATAAGATTCTCTCTCACTCCTCTGTTTAAATGCTTTGAAACAGTTTGAGAACATGGTCACTGACCTTAAATCTCAAGCAGAGGCAATGGTCTTAGTTGCAAACAAAGTTGATGGCCTTTTGACTTGTGCACTTCGTCCTTCCAATGTATTTGGACCTAGAGATAATCAGCTTATGCCATCACTTATCAGTATGGCAAACTCCAGCTGGGTCAAGGTTTAATAACTATTTCATGTATACATTTCAGGTTTTGATTAATTATGGTAAAGTATTTTGAAAAATCGTTTATTGTTCGTTATTTTCACTGACAGCAAGTGTACTGTTGATATACTGGCCTTTTCATTGACATTTTTCCACGGTTTTCTCTCACATATTTCATGTAAAATAACTCCTCACTCTCTGTTTAATGTAGAGTGAAATAAATGTTGTTTCTCATTGTAATTTTCATCATTGCTACCTTGTTTGTGGTTTTTGCTGCATGTAGAATTTCTAATCCAGCACCCCATGTACATATTCTTTTTGTATAAGTAACAGGCTTTCTCTTTTCAGTTTATTATAGGAAGTAGTGAGAATATGTCAGACTTCACCTATGTGGATAATGTTGCCCATGCTCATATCTGTGCTGAAGAATCTCTAAGTTCTCAGATGGTTTCTACGTCTGGAAAGGTATTTTAGTTGTTCCTGTGCTGATTTTTTGCTGTCACTTTTCTTTCAAGAATTAGGAAAGTCTACCTACAGCTGAAATTTTTGTAGGTCTTTTTCATCACGAATCTTGAACCAATGAAGGTGAGGGATTTTGTACCTCTCATATTGGAGAGCTTTGGTTATCAGAGGTATCGAACCTCATTCTGGTTACTTGATATGGTAAATTTTTGGAGTATAAAAAATATTAAATCTTCCGTGGATGCTTATTTATCAAATCCATCAATTACCTGATTTATATGTTGATTATATCATTATTGCACATTTATAAATTCAAACTGAGACCTCTGCTAACTGTTCCGACGAATGTAAGCTGTATCATGAAGTACAAGAGTTTGAGCAGCTTGATTGGGCATTAACGTTGTTAAAAAAATCTCGATTGAGGCCTGCCTGAACAAAAATGCCTCGAGGCCCTAATTTTGAGGTTGTTAATGGAGGCGCATGCCTCATTTGACTAGGCACACAGCTGAAGGCATGTGAGGCTGTGCTACTTAATTCTCCAAATTTAGTAACTTTCCTTTATGCGTAGGCCACAAAACTTGAAGAATTTTGATTGGTATTGCCCCACTAGCTATTTTTAAAACGTTTAAAAACTGTATTTCTCAGACCCACTTTTGGAATAATCAATGACTCACCAACTAAAGTAATAGTTTCTTTATGTTACTTTATAGATTTTTCATTTGCTTGCACATTTTAATTGATTCTATTAGGAATATTATGAATTTTCAAGACTTGTTATGATTTATTATGCTCCTACTTTGCATTTTAACAATTTTGTTGACATTTTTTTTTCTAATTTACGGAGAGGAGCAAGAAAACACCTCGATACCCAATTACGTTTTTTAAACACTAGACTATTGTTTAAAAAAGCTATTTGAGGCTTATGCCTCAAATACCGATACGTGAGGCCTTCATAAAATGCTTCAAAGCCTACACTATGAGGCACATTTGGTACATTCGTGAGGCTTACACCTTGACTTAGTGAGGCTTATGCCTCACGGGATATAATGTTTACCCTTTTTCTTGTGTTTTTTGAACGTTTTGTTAGTGGCCTTAGATTTTTGGGCTATTTCTTTATAATCCAAGTATGTTTACGAGTCTTCTTTACTTTTTTCTGTTTAAATATAGAGGGGAAGTGGAAATCCTTTTTATTTTCTTTTTTCTATGTAAAAGTAGAGGGGACGGGAAAGGGAAAGGGAAAGGGAAACGGGAAGGAGAATACATGATAGCTAGGGGAGGACAATGACAGAGAATGAGTAAAAACTTATTATGATGACGAGGAGGATGTTATGATTTTCTTGAGGATCCCATTATAATTATAATGAGAATGAAGAAGAGAGGTAGGTCTCTCGTAAACCTGCCATTTCTGTAATTCAATTCTAGTTTATATTACAATTACAAATAAAATTTGAGTAGTGCGTGTTTAACACTAGTTTTGGTGACAGCACTAGTGACATTAAATGATCGGTTCAATTAAATGACTTACATAATTTCACTTTTAATTGAACCTATCATTTAATGCCACATAAATTGGTGTTCTATCACCACTGTGCTAGATCCCATTATTCTGATATATCTTTTTGTCATTCAATAAAATTCTATTACAACACAACTTTCTATTTATGTTCCACCTATTGAATCTCTATCACATTAATAACTTGAGAATTTATTATTTGATACTTTATTAATATATTTTGTATTTGTTTGCAAGTTAGGCTTCTTTTTTTTTATTAATATTATGGATATTTTACGATGGTTTATGGTTTATATTGAGTATATTTTTGTATTTTATATATTTTGAGTACGCTTCGCCTCATAAAACGCCTAAGTACCCCCATTATGCCTTTTTAAACTAGAGTAACGTATAATAGGTTGTCCCAATTTTATAAACGGTGCAAATTCTTGAGACCTATGTCATTTCTCTAAAGCCAAATATATTAAGAGGATGTTTGGTGAGGATTAAAATTAGATTTTTAGTAGATTGTGATAAAAAATTTTGAAATGTGTGGTTGAAAAGTCGTGGGACCCATGAAAGATATTAATATTGATTGTTTGACTTTGATTTGGATTAAAATAAGATTTTGATCTGGACCAAACAGGGGCTAAGTAATTTTCATCACAGTGCATCTGATCAATATTTTCCCATCGTTATTGCAAAGCCCTAAATTTCTTGAGGAAGAAGTTCTTTTAGAGGTCCAAGAAGGAAACTAGATTCTCTCCAAAATTAGCAAACATGGTTTCCCATTTATATAATTCTCAAGCGAAATCATAGTGCAAGAGAAAGCATGAACTTGTTCCATTAATTTGTTGATACATGACAGAATTGGGGACAAGGCCTCAATTTTTTTTTTTTTGTGATTGTAAATGAATATTTAGTAGGGTCAATTTCTTGAGGAACTTTCGCTGTTCCATATCCTTCAACTTTGTAGAAACTAGAAATATTATACTTCCAAAAAAAAAAAAAATGCTTTTCAAGGGAAACAGTAAGAATTTTTTATTCGACAAAATAACAGAAATAATTTCTTCTCTCCTTGTATATTTCACATGTTTGTTATCCACATCCTCCACTTTCATCCTGTTATATGTATTTTAACCTTTTCAGTTACTATTTACATGCATTATATTACCAAGTCCATGATGAGTTGTGGAGATTGTGTTTGACCTATTTATTCCCCTCCACTTCCTTCTCTTCAATATTGAGTTGCAGGTTGTTTGTTTCCTTCGCTGATTGACTGCTTATGTTGCCTGCTAATAGTTTTAGTTTATTTGGTGTTGAGTTTTTTATTTTTCCAGCAGCAGATTATTAGTAATTTTTAGCTTGCGGCAAGCTGCAATAAATTATATTCTCTTCTAATGTGGTTGCAGGCCTATTTTCAATCTTCCTGCTCGGATGATTAGTTACCTCTTTTTGTTTTTGAAGCTGACGCTCGTGAAATTGAACTTTGGAAAGATTGAGCGATGCATGTGGGTTTATGATGTTGCTAAATTAGTTTCATGCACAAGGACATTTAACTGTTCTGCAGCTGTGACACATCTTGGATACTCACCAGTTGTTTCCTTGGAAGTAAGTATCCGTGTTCGAAACTAGATGTTCCTGATCATACTCTTGCTTGCTCATTTTTGGAGTCACCAACTAGATCAGACCATACCGAAACTTGAATTGTGACTTGTCCAGGTCATGTTGAGGTTAAAGACAGCTGCTTGAAGGCAATGCAACATACCCATTATATAAATGATTCCTCAAATATCAATTGAAACAGTAATTACAGACTTGAATACACATTAAATTTGCAAGTTCCTTAAGGTGTATGCATATATTTGTTGTATAAACCTAACTTGAAGAGTTCGAACACAATTGCTAGGTGAGATTTTTAGGCAGCATTTCCAACAACTCCTATTTGTTGAGAAGTTTATCCTCTCCGTTTTTCCAAATCTAGGATTGATCACACGACTCAGAAACAGAAGCAAAAATATTGATTTCAGTAGAAGAAGAGAAACATAATACAGACAGAAAAATCATTGTTGATGGAGTTTCTGTAAACACGTCTACTTGGATTGGATAACAATTTGTCTGAGAATTGGCACGCGCACGCGCGCGCGCGCGCACACATAGGTGGTTTCTGAATACAATGATGAATGGTGCTCTTGTATCTGGGATGTGTATGTTGATTGAATGCATAAATATGTGCATGTGTGTAATTGAGAGAGTGAGATGTAGCCTTAGTTTTTTTATCAAAATTATGAGCTACTGTGATATTTCAGTTCCTACAGTTTCGGCGTATGGCACTCTGCAATGAATAAACTCTGTTGCAATTCTAAAAAATATTTTTAGCCATTTGAGGGACGACATTTAATATTTTTTTTGTATCAATTGTTTTTTGAGTTGCAATAAAGTCTTCATGTCTTACAATTTCAGAAAAATCTTTTGTGAAAATATTTTATGCCATTTGAGGAATGACTTTTGACTTATTTTCATCTAAGTCCTTTTTGGATTGCAGCAAAGTCCTCATAATATTATCCTCCATTCTCATTGCTTAGGCTGCCACCACCTTCTACTGTAAACCACTGCCATCTACTACTGCTGACCACCATTCTTCACCAAGTGGTTTTATTACATCAAATAAGCAAAGTGGACTTGAATTCTTCTTTTTTCCCCTTTCCATTGACATTGTGGTTTGAATTTCAATTTTTGTCGTGTTTGGGGGACTTCATTGGGCAAGTCTGAATTAGTAAATATATATTAGATATTGAATTGGAGGTGTCAGTTATCCTTAATTAGCTTAGTTGTTGAGTTCATTCAGTTATTAATTTTTTTGGGTGAAAGTAAAGAGTGATGCTGAAATTGGATTCAAGTGCACTTTGCTTAATATTTTCAAACTACTCTGCTATTGTGGAAGTTCTATCTGGGATTTCCTAATTGTCCCCTATCTGGGATTTCCTACTTGTCCCAAGAAAATCTTTCCCTGTGATCCAACTGTGCCAAGTGGAAGGGCGTCTCTTCATGGATAAAAATTCTCTAGGGAGAAGATCTGATCTTTTCATAATCTTGACTTAACAGTTAAATATGAAAATTGTGACACAGGAAGGTGCCGCGTTAACTGTTGATTCATTCTCTCCTCTATCCAAAGACTCGCCTTTGAGGAGATACAATGACCCTGATGAGCAATCGAAAGTGGATAAGCTGTTAGGCAGTGGGAAAGGTTAGTGATTTTTTCAGGGTGCTGTATCTTATCTTTATTTTTGCAATCTCACATTTCTTAAATTGCAGAATTAATTATAAGCTCAAGCATGTAAATGTTGGCAACATAAGCCCATTTGGACTCGATAGGTTTGATCTTGAGGGTCTATATCTTTCTGTGTATAAGCAGCTATGATGAACTGAATCAATATCATGCTATCACATCATTTAAAATTGTGTTGCAACTCAATTTACTGCAATTGTTGTGAGGGAGAGATTTAGGCAGTTAGCCAAAGTCATCAATATTCCCATTTGAATATGTATATACAAGACATTGCGGCCATAATCCTTGACAGTTGGTTATACAAAACTGAACCTCATAGCCTCGACATACGAGCATCGAAAGGCACATAAGTATCAAGGAAAATACAAGTAGAATCTATCAGCTGCATATTTTGAAATGTCTCAATGCTACTGTTGAGTTTTTATTCTCTCGCTCCTTTTTGATGTTATAGACAAAGAATAACCAAATAAAGCATTCTGTTTTTCATCTCAGTATGACATTATATTACCTTACTGCAGTTGCAGATATTCTGCTGTGGAGAGATGAGAAGACAACATTTATCTGTTTCCTCTTGCTGGTTCTGCTTTATTATTGGTTTTTCCTTTCTGGGAGGACATTTATAACATCAGCTGCTAAGCTTCTGATGATGATTACCGTTTCTCTTTGTGGATATCGTATGCTACCTGCAAATATGTAAGTATGGCCATTGGGATTTTCTTTGGTAGATGATGATGCTATTATGTCTTTAGATGGATGTCTTCGCTTGTTTTCACAATGTTTTGCACGGTCAGTTCTTCAGGGAGATTAAAGTCTTTTAATGGAAAGAAGAGAAAACTTCAACTTGCTACGCTTCTTCTCAGTTGGAATTGGGCAATTTCTGTTTCTCTTTTTTTCATATGTTCTGGCTTTGTGGATTTATTTTACTGTTCATTTTTATAATAACCATTCTACGTGAGCATCCAGAAACATGATATAATGGATTAGGTTATCTTTGTTTCTGTTCTGTTCATTAACATGCTATCACAAGTAAACAAGTTGTAATCTGGTTAGTACATGGTATCAGTTATCTACTATGTGTGCAAACCTGATTTTACACCTATGTATAAGAATGAGTTAAAAAATTGCATTTTCCATTTTAATCTAGGGTGTGTTTGATTGCATTTATTTTCCATAGAAAATGTCAGTTTTCCATCCAAATTCTTACTTTGAAGTGTTTGATTGCCATATTTTTTTTCATGGAAAATATTTTCCAAGTTTTAAAAATATTCCTAATTTTCCTTGTTTTTAAGGAAAACATTTTCTTTGGGGGGAACAAGTTTTTGTTTTCCTCAAAACAAGGAAAATATTTTCTTTTCTATAATATACTTTTCTTGTCAATCAAACACACTCTTATTTCTATTTTGATCTATTTCTGTAAAAATATTTGCTTCACTGACTACGACGTAATTTCTACAGATGTGGATTCACAATTCCTACAGTATCATCAACTTGTTTTGAAGTCTCAAAAGTCGATATGAGAAATTCCTTTTTGGCCATGACATGTATGTGGAATGAACTGAGTCTTGTTACAAGGTTATTGGCCCACGGAGAAGATTGGTGCACTTTCTTGAAGGTGCTCATTCAATGAAATTTATTTCAAAATGTGTTACTGAGGTTATTTGATAATCTGTCCTTGGTCAACTAAAACTCATCTTGTTGTGGGATTGGGTATATACTCCTTATGAGGCAAGTTATTGAATGTGTACTGATACTTGTAGCATTGAAATGATGATTTCAGGGTGACACAAATTTGATAAAACAATCACACAACAATATCACAGATTTGTTATATAAAAGAGAATGAATTTTTTTATGATGCATTGGTTTATTGATTAAGTGTGTAGTATCATTTCTTGACTAATATAGTTTTGTCATTACATAATTATTCAATGTTTGTTGTTTACCTGCTTGTATTGTGGTTACTTTTAAAAAGTATAATTATACTTGGTTTACTGTGAGATCAAAAGCCCTGGAAATAAAACTAGACTTGGGCTTATGCCATAAATCATTGGGTACCGAGAAGTTTCCTTCTTTTTTGTCGAGAGGAGCATGCTCAAAACGGCTTATAGTCTTCAGGTGATTGGCTAGTGCCTTTCCTCGACATGATACCTTGACATTACCTTTCAAACCGGTTTGCGTGCTTAATTAAACGGAGAAATTATTCCAAGAATCTGCTTAAAAATGCTACTTTCGTTATATTTTATTTTGGATTCTAAGAACAGGGGAATAAGCTCCAACTTATCTGTTGACAGTTTTATATTACCCAAAGATATTGCAAAAGCATTATGTTTGACCATTAGAATATTACTTGTAACTTCGTTTGAGTACTATCCTCCCTCCACCCTATCGACCAACTGAAGAGCATATAAAAAAGTTCTCTGTGGCATGAGCCTTAATTTTTGGCTTTCCCATCTATGGTCATGTATATATTCGAAAGCAGTATCACATATTGTTCCCCCGATTTACTCTCTCTCCACAGTATTGGTACTTGATATTAAGGTTCATGCAGGTATTTGGGTCGTCACTTAGTACCCTGTCAATAGTGTTATGAAATATTTTACTTAGAATTTGGCTATTACATATTAGTCAGGTTGAGAAGATGATAATATCTTAATGGATTGGCGGCATTCAATAATCCATAACTTCAGGCAGAGGAGGGAGCACTTTCAAATAGTATTTCTAATGTAATGCTATTTTTTCCTTCATTAGCTTGTAATTTTGTTAGACACAATTCCAATCAGGTAGCCAGCACAATTGCCTGTCATGTTTATGCCAAGAGCTGGAGGTGTGGTTTGGCTTGAAAACTTTCAAACATCATGATGTGTAGAACTTTTGCTGATTTAGCTGATGACTAAATTACCACGTTTCAGTTTAAAGAAGGAAAAAGAAAAAAAGAAAGAAAGCATTGTTGGTTTTAGTTACTTCCAAATGCTTTAAAAATGGGTTATAGTTGGAAATTTATTTTCAAGCATTCGTGAGTTTAGTGATGCTGTACATGATATGCACACTTGTTATATGATAATATTGAATCGTTTATATGCTAAGAGACTGCGTTATCTGTCTATTATCACTGTCATTTTCCCTCATTTTGGTTGCTCACAAGTTTTTCATTTAATATTAGAGAAAATATTGTATTAGTTGATCTTGAATTCGCGTGATTTGCAGACATTTTAAACATCTTTCAATTGATGCAGGTATCATCTTTCTTCTACTTCTGCAAGTTGATTGTTCCACATTTCTTGACCATGGCCATTGGCATAGGTATGAATTTTAAATTACGACACGGTGATGCTTAATGCTACTCAAAACAATGAACTGATCATTTTTATACGGGTTAAATAATTACAGCATTAGTCATTGCATTCACATTGTTCTTTGTGTACGAGCAATATGAGGAGGAAATTGATGGGATGGCAAAGGTTGTAATCAACCGTTTGAGGAAGGCCATGATCTCTTCTGCAAGGAATCTACCAATGCCTTTGACCTCAGTTTTACCAGATTGTGAACCTTTGAAAGAGAAGAAATCTTCGTGACTTTGTTTGATAAGCAGCAATTAGAGCTCGTTCGGCTTTTACATGCCCACTAACTTTGATCGTTGATTCCAATTCCGACTGTAGATATTGTATTCAATAGCTTCTGGAGTTGCATGCGTAAGAGCCATATTTTCTCTTTTGAGTAGGTTGTAGATGGAAGTGGTATTGATTGTAACCAAGTGAAATTACAAAATAAAAATGAATTGAAGTTAATACTATGTATATCGAATTCACTTCAACTATTGCAGTCTATTCCAAAGTGGGATAATCTTATGGGAGAGAATTTTGCCCGAATATACGGTTTTTAATAAAATAATCATTTAAATAGTGCCAAACAGACTCGCTAGAAGGCACAACATGGAACATCTTGATGGCTCAAAAGAGATTGATTGAAGCAATCGACGAGAAGAAAAGGCAGGTAAATGTTGCTATTGTGTTAGAAGCATATGATTTTCTTGAATGTGATTTAATGCTCAAAATAGTTAACAATTGCATATTTTCTGAATATATATTCCAGTGAATGGTGAATCAACATTCTTACTTCAAGGGGTTAGTTGTGGGACTTGTTACTTTACACTCCCATTGTCCTATTTCAAACAAAAGCAGGGTTATCGAATATCCTGTTATGTTAGTTGGACAAGAGCAATATGTCATGGACTTGTAGATTTCAAGTACCGTGCAGTCTTAGTGTCTCATAATTTTTCACTCCTCTAAGTCAGCCTTCGATTTAGCTTTGTGGCCAAGTATTTGACACGACTAGAATAAGACTGAGGCAAGATAGAATATAGGAGCACCAGGGTTTGGAAATATGCTATTTGTATTTTGTATTAAAGCTTGTCGGACCTGTCCTACGAACGGTTAATTTGGGATTTGAAGCTTGATAATTTTCTAACGACTTCACCGTTTGCCTTCTCAAATTGACGGTCAAGATTTAGTTGATCTAACGGTTCATGTTTAATTCTAGAGATCTATACCAAATTATCTTGTAAGTATTTATACAAATATTTATCATAGTATAGTAGAGAATTCCTGCAGGATATAGTTGCAAGCTGTCCAGCCTGAAGCCGCTTGGATGCTTGCTTTCTAGAATCTTTCTAACCTGAATTGCTGGTGCGTCTAGAATGTTCTATCTATGTGAAGACACTTAACGTTTCTAGACATTTTCACACTTGTGCTCTGTTTGACTGCTATAATGTCGTCCCTTACATTACATTCTTTCCATCCCGTGCCTTAGCAATGTGATAGCACATGATACTCGAGTCCACAAAAGAATTCAATAACGTAACTATTGGTTTTCTGGCTCCATATTTGCACAAATCTTCTCTTTTCTACAATAAATGGCTCCCCAGAATGGACTTTGTGAAATATTTTGAAGATATGTTCGAAAATTTTGACAAAACAACTCAAATATGACTACTAAACATGATGTTAATGGAGACAAGCTCATTTTGCTCAGCTGAGAGTGAGCCCCGCTGCACTTTTCCTCCAACTCTGAAGCTATTAAAGAGTTCTTCAATTTGTCAATCTCGGCTTCCATCGATTAGAATGCTCGAGATACTATTGTCTTTATCTTCCCCGTGTTACTTTCTACTATGTCACTTTTGACAAAGTTTTACCATAAAATTTACGGAAGTTCATCACTTCTGAAAAAGTTTTACCACAACATTTCTATGATTTGGAAAATCGGTAGAATTGATTCAATCATGGAATTGTGATATTGAATTGATTCAATCATGAAATTGTCCATAATTATAGACGTACATTCACATTGGGATCTTCTTCTATATTATGATGCATAAAGGTTTTTTTTTTTTTTTT
>CAIGRL010313066.1:0-14407 GCA_903798325.1 Fraxinus xanthoxyloides
TTTTTTTTTTTTTTGTTCAAACTCTGCTAAATTTTTTATTCAAAATCTTTGTCAAACAACCCCTTAATTAGGTTTCCCTCCGCTCCAATTTTAGGGGACATGCTTGTAGTCTGCACACCATTTTCTTTCAGACATTTTATAGTTTGGCTAGTTACATTGGCACATGTTTAATGTAAGTTATCTCACTGAGTTGTGAAACATCATGATCTGCTTCCATTGGATTTCAAAAGAAGAATTTTGTCTCGTTGGAAATTGTAAATGTGTAAAATTGGACATAACCTTTTTCCATCTTTTATGCAGGGAGGAGCAGTTGTGGACAAGGTTTTACAACCCTATGAATCACATATACCTTTTCTTCTCCAGTTCCAGGTTTGCATACGTTGTACAAACTCATTCCCAATCCATCCTAAATACAACTTGTCATGATTTAAATGTTTATGGCACTAGATGCTCCTTACCTTTTATGTTGTCGGATCATTTTCTTTGTTGGACTCCTTTCTTCTGTCTTTCATGCCTAAATATTTATCTGGACCTTTGAACTTGCTTGAGAGTTGATACTTGTTATTTTAGCTTCCGATTTGGGAAGAATTTATAAACAGTAAAATTTATATACAAATAGATAGAAATGAGTGGTGGATAGCCCAATGGAATGTTTGGTTGAAAATCAAGATTGACCACTTTATAAATGATTTATAAATTTGCCAAATGGAGGCTTAGCTATTACTTAGATATAGTGGCTGCCAGTTTCCCTCGTTTTATAGTACTTGGTGTGTGATTCTTTCCTTGTTACTTGGAACTTGTTTGAGCCCCATATTTTGTAAAATGCATTTTGGAATAGTATTTTGATGGAGAATGTATGGTTAAAAAATAAGGAAAATTTTTAGATTTGCGTGTAATATTATTTTATTGGAGAATGTGTGATTGAAAATAAGAGAGAAATGTATTTTGAAAATAATGGGGACCAAACAAGGGCTTGGTATGCCCTTGTATTACTCTTCAGTTTGAGAATTGAATAGGCCAATATTCCAGGTTATTCTTGTGGAACGATTTTTCATAGTATTCTTTCATTTATATGAATTAATTGTCAATGTTGAAATTTTCTTGGTTGTCTCCTCATCTTGGGCATCTTCAATCTCAACGATAATTTATAATCTTTTTAACATGTATTCTTCCCCTAATTGTAGTGATATGTAACTATGTAGGTTGTCATCTGTCCTAGAAATATACCTAGATATAACAGGTAGAGGCTATTATTGCCTAGAACTACAAGAAAACAGGTAGTTTCTTTGAATAGACTACCACATGTTTGGTTGAGCTTATTTGTCTACTTACTTTTCAAAAAGCCATCATATAAGCTATTCATAAGCTCACCCAAACATGCCACACCTGCATATATATTCCAATGTAATTTCAATTATTATCAGTTAAATCATATTTCACCATCAACTTTAAAGAAGACAAAGGTTCTAATTTCAAGTCTGGCTGCAACAAATTATGCAAACTTCACATATCCAACATTTGAATATATTGAAGATAAAAAACATAGGCAGAGAATATTTTGACAATAGATTGTTTTTACTCAACAATCTATATCTTTTGACACTCCTTAACAAAAACAGGTTGTAAAGAAGAAAAATAGACATCTCCTAAAAGGTGATAGAACTTCAAATTTTTCTAAGTGAGAGTACCATTGTTGGGGAAAGATATTGGACAGCCACTTGTCTAATTAACCGTCTGTCCTCTAGGTCTAAGTTTCAAATCTTTGTTGGAACTCGAGCTATATTTTTCATTTAAACGCTTTGTAAATCTTCCTCCTAGAGTGTTTGGTGCATCTCTTCCATTCATATTCACAGCTAGAGTGAATCACAACTTGATCCTAGAGTGATCCTTGCTTGCTCACCAACATGATAAAGATACAAATATTTTCAGCCTCCTTTCTCTCCCCACTTTTTCAGCTCCTCTGTCCTCCACCTACCATCCAGCGCCCCTCATTTGCCTGTTAGATATAATTGGTCACCAAAATAGAAATTTTCCTACACAAAGTAACTTTCTACCTCATTCTTCCACTGGGAAATCATCAAACCCTAACATTGTTAAAACTATCTTTTGTAGCTCCATTCTTGGGAACTAGAGAAGTGTAATTTACTATGTCCAATTTCCAACAAAAAGGCAATTCTTTGCTTCATATCACAAATGCATTACACTTAGCCTGGATATTAATATTAGCAAGCTAGCACAATTTATCGGGTAGCTGTGGAATTAGAATTCATTGCCTGCACAACACAGATTAAAGTGTCCAATTTAGCTTAATCTCCAAGTGTTTCCATAGCTTCATTGAGGAAAGACAATACACAGCTTCAACCGTGTGAAAGGGATGGGCAGGGGGCTGGATGGTGGGATTTTTGGGAGGGAAAGGTGTTTTTTTTCCTTTATTTCAATTTTCCTTAATTTTGTATAATTCTTTTTGGCGTACTTGAAAATGAGGGTGGAATAGTCCTATGCCACAGTTAATGCCTGTTGTGGATGGACACTGTCTAAAGAACCAGTTTGCCATGAAAGTAGAGGTTGGTAGCATGACAGCACTTTCTTAACTAAACCAAAAATGTAAAAGATTGTAAATTATGGCTCTATTAATGTTTACTATGACCATTAATTGTAAAAAGTTGGCTGTAATTTGTGATGCAAAATGTTTTTTTTTTAAAAATAAATTCCTGTCATAAATGTCATTCACAAACTAACACATCTCATGCAAAAATATTACCATGAATCAGTTCAGTGCTGATATATAATATCCATTCATTACATCTATAGGTGGTAAAGGACTGAAATAAAGCTTTACTAGTGGCTTGGTATATGCTTATGGGTGTAGTAACTCTAGTTTTCTTCTTAACATCCTTTTTATACTTGACATATGTGCCATAAAATTCTGATACTAGGCTGTTGGTCAGCTTTTAATGTTGCCTATAATCTATACTGTCCTTAGCTGATTATGATGTCATGCATATCAATATTCTGCTTTCTGCTCTGTAAACTTTTCTAGATTGACTACAATCTATATGGGATGGGTCAACTACATGTATCAAAGATTAAGTTTCGCTATCCGGTTCCAGATGATTTCTCTCCGCGAAAAGCTGAATATCATAGTCAACAGAAGAAGTTTACTGATGTCTCCACTTGTGCGACAGCAGGTTTTCAGGTTGACCTTTACCCATTACATTATCACAGTATTTAAAGGTTATGGATTTGTAATAATGCTTGAGACGTATAATATCCGTGCCATACTTAAAATTTTCTTGTAGGCAGATGACGATTGTGGTGTATGTTTGGGTTCCCAAGTTTGGATATCTTCTTCAATTCCAGATGGTTGGATTTGGCAATACTCAAACCAGCTTGATCCTTCAATAGATGTAGAAGTTCCACTCATTAAGCGTCAGAGCAACTCTGAGCTCGAGGGAGATGCTGTTGTAGAAGGTTGGTTGGTTTTTGTAGTTGTGTGAAAAAGTCATGCCCCCCTCATGGTTTTGTAGCTAAACATTTTTCGTACATTGTTTTGCAGAGATCGTCAATCAACAATTTATACCATACACATCTCTTTCGCAAACCTGTTCTGAAGTGAAAATGGTTCAGTCACTAATGCCAATTTGGGAGGTTTGCTTTCATTTCATGTATGTTCGATTCAATGCATATGTTGTGGTCGTACAGATGACTATTTGAACCTTTCTTATTTTAGGAGTTTGAGAGGACTGGGATGCATGAGACAGCCATCGTTCCCAATCCTGGGAAGCCGCCACCTCGAGATGTTTTAAGGACTCTATCAGATGGGGTTGAATTGGGTGACATACTTAGAAAAATGAGTAATGATGCTGCAAAATCTTTAACTCCAGAGCCAACAAAGTATTCTACCTATTGTCAGAATTTGGTTGAACTTGGACATGTTAACATTGAGGATAGCAGCAGCGAGTATTCCAAATATTTAAAAGCAAGCGACAATATCGGAACTTTGTTATTACTAGATTCATCATCTCCGAATGGTGCAAGACCTGGTGAGAAATTTGATGCAGGTACCAAGCAATTTCCAGCTGATAGAACTCAAATATCTGTTGAAGGACCATCAGCTATGAAGGTAATTGTCTGGGCATTGAAAAAAATGAAGGAAAAGCTCCACTTCCCCATTGTCGATGCATTAATGTTTAAAAAGAATATGCGTTCAATTGGAATTATGCGTTTGGCATTTTAACTTTGTACTGTATCTTCTGCACTTCTATGTCACCATGATTCTATATGATTCACAAGTTTAATTGAGTCGCAGAGTAATATTCAGAAAGTTCACTTCAAGGAGAAAAGCAAATGGATTCAAGTCCCTTGAGATCAGACAGTTCTATACACCATTTAATTGGTGATTTTAAATTTTCCCTTGGTAAATAATTTATCACAATAGAAGATAAGTCCTAGCTCCTCGCTCAATCACCCCGAAGTTTCTAAGAAGTACCCAATTTTCTCTTACGAAAATGGTGATTTTCCTGCCTGAAAGATTTTGCTGGCCCTTCTAAATTGTATCAATCTGTTTCTACACCTTAGTTGCAATTGGTAGATAAGAACTGATTAGTGGGTTTGTTTTAAGGAATCTATAACATTGACATAATATGAGTTTAAGTATGAAGTGAAACATGCTTGGCAAATGGAACTTCTTGGAACTCATTGTGGAGGACCATATTAGTTGATTGTTGGGCGTAGAGACCATCCTTGTTGAGATGCACAGAGAGAATGCTGGAGCTTGTTTGCAGCTATATTCATATGTTTATTCTGAGTCTAACTTCATTATCCGTTTTTAAGTTTTTATTACATTATTTATGTACTCAGTTTGGCGAGTTAGCGAAATTGGAATGTCTGATTCGTTTTATTCTTTTTTATATACTAATTTATTTTCAGGGAAATGCCACGGATCTGTACAGCTAAAAAATACTAAGCCCCTGTTTGAGCCACTTTATTTTTTTCATTCTCATTCTTCTACTCATTTTTAACCACATATTCCCCATCACATTAAAAAAAATAATGCATTCTTGACTACAAAATGTGCATCAAACAGGAGCTAAATATTAAACTCTATTTAACCTTTTTCAAGTTGTAAGATGAAAAAGATGTGTCTGGCATACCACGTCATGAAGTTTGTTTGCTTTCTTCCTGGTTTGAAGGACCTCAGACTTCTGTATAATGCACGTTTCAGACTGTTTACAATTTCCTGAGTTTTATTTGTTGTCTGGAGATATAGCAATCCTGTTTGATACAAAATTTTATATTTTTTATTGGTTTCATTTTTTAGTTTTAAGCATTCTTCGTTCTTCTTTGGATACATTTGCCTTGTATTACTGTTTTTGTAAATATTTATTAGGCCTCTGACGAGGATGCCTTGAGGCTTTTAAATTGGCTTGCATCTTCTCAAGCTGCTGAAGATATAAACTCTGATGATGAACTTGCTCGTGATGCCATTTTGAGTCCCTTAATTCCTTCAACAACCATTGTTAAGGTGTTGGAGAAAGCTAGTACAGATTACGAGAATAATTCTCAGCAAGAGTGTCAGGACATTCTTGATTCTGTCGAGGATATGGGTTACGGTGAAGGATTAGATGGCAAAGTTTCTAATGCCTTTGAGTATAATCATTCTACCAATACTTCGTCAAATGTAGTTATCCCGCAAGTGGATGGTTCCTGTGATGATCCACACTTGAGTCCCTGCTCTGGCAAATCATCCAAAATGGAGACTGATACTGAATTTAAGTCATCTACGAGAGCCTGTTCCTGGTCTGAATTTGATTCAAGCTTAATCAGTCAGCACAAAAGGAAAAGACCTGGGTGGGGTTCTTTACCTCTTTCTTGCGAAAAAGTGAATGATTTTTCACATGCTAAAGATTTCAATATTAATGATGGATGTGGAAATGAGAAAAACTCAGGACATGAAGCAGAAAGCCATTCTAATGTTGTAAAGTTCGACGCAAATAAGGATGCTAGTTATGCAGAGCAAACTAGTGTAATAGCTGAATGCTCTGCACGTGACTTGATGAGAAGAAAACGATGCCACAAAATTGATCCATCTGATAGAACTCCTGAGGGCAAAAATTGGCAAGAAGATTCATCTCTTGACACAAAATGGAGGAAAGGAGATTTGTTTCATGAACAGGAATGCAGAAATGATATGCATGGCGGAGAATCTCTGCTATTCCCCATACATAGAGCCCCAGTTACAAATGAGGAAACAAAATGTCATGAAAGGGACACATGTACAGTTGACGTGTGCCACGAGGCTTCTCACGCTAAACTGATGAATTCATATTTTTCTACTTTGGGTGAGTTATCTCTTTCCTCCTGCAGTGTTAGGAGAGCAGAAACAGATGCTCCAAATGTTGGACCATCTCATTCTTATCAAGGACTTCATATTGCTGTAGACACTAAGTTAGCATCTGCTTCTAAAAGTTATAGGAACAAAGAATCCACAGATATGTTGGGCCAGGGGGAGAGCAGTACTTGTGAAAATCTAGACACCTGTGTGAAGGACGTTAAGTCTGGCAATTCAACATCTAACCTTGTAAATATGGAAGCAGAAGGTATGACTCTATCCAAGAAACCGCCAATGATGGAGTGGACAGAAGAACAGGGTAGTGAAGCTCCATCACTGCCTGGCGTCGAAGACACTAATGAAGGGACATTTAAGGATAATGTTACTGAAGAATGCCTACCTTTTTTCACGGGCAATGGCGTTGATGAACGAGAACTTGATATTAGCCCTGGGAAGAATGACTGTGTTAACTGCCCAGGGTCTGTAATGGGTGTCCCCGTCCATTATCAGAATGATGGGTCCTACTTGTACATACTTACCCCTGCGCTCTCACCCCCAATGGCAGAGTGTATTCATGGATGGAAGTTACCTGATGAGTCAGATATTCCGAGGCAAAACGTATCAGCCTTGTCACCATTGCCTCCATGCTCAAAGAGGTCTTTAGTTGATTTAATAGATTCACAGGATTCTCACGCTGATGCTTGTAATAGTCCTTTTCTGGAATCTGCTTCTTTATCTGAGTCGACGCATAATTCAGATCAACCACATCAGCATGAGCAAGAAAGTATTAACATGGAAATGAAGTGTCTTAATGCTACTGGTGATATAAAGCAAAATGAAGAAAATGTTTTAAAAAGTAAGCCATCAGTTGATTGCTCACTGTATACTTCTCAGATATCTGGGCCTGATAGAAATTCAAAGCCAACTCCACTGAGTCAAATTGGCTTCCGGGATCCAGCAAGTGTTGGTGGAGGGCAGCAGCTAACATTATTGAGTATAGAAGTCCAGGCAGAATCTAGAGGAGATCTAAGACCTGACCCTCGATTTGATGCCATCAGTTTCATAGTTCTTGTTTTTCAGGAAGATGATAGTTCTGAACTTGATACTCAAGTACTTCTGCATTCTAAATGTGATTATACTCAGAGAAATCTTGATGCAGTGTTGGATTGCAAAGTATTGGTTTTTTCTGAAGAATTACATTTGTTCAGCCATTTTATGAAGATTATCATTGTTTCAGATCCAGATGTTTTAATGGGTTGGGATGTTCAAAGTGGTTCCCTTGGTTTCTTGGCTGAAAGGGCTGTGCATCTTGGCATTGGTTTGCTAAATACCATATCCCGGTCACCATCTAAATCTAATATCGGTTCTCGTGATCTTAATTTTTCAGGAAAAGAAAAGGTGAATGAAATGATTTATGAATCTGTAGCTGCTGAAGCTGTCAATCTCGAAAATGCAATTGTAGAGGATGAGTGGGGCAGAACTCATGCCAGCGGTGTTCATGTTGGTGGTAGAATTGTTCTTAATATTTGGAGACTGATGAGGAGTGAAGTTAAGCTTAACATGTACACAGTCGAAGCCGTTGCTGAAGCAGTTTTGAGGCGAAAAGTTCCGTCCATCCATTTCAACGTACTGACAAAATGGTTTTCCAGTGGTCCTGGACATGCAAGGTATCGATGTATTGAATACATGTTAGAGAGAGCAAAGTTGAATTTACAGATTACAAATCAGCTTGATTTGATAAATCGGACATCAGAACTTGCTCGAGTTTTTGGTATTGACTTCTTTTCTGTTCTTTCTCGAGGTTCACAATACCGTGTCGAATCCATGTTTCTCCGACTGGCACATACACAAAACTATCTTTCTATTTCCCCCGGAAGTCTACAGGTTGCCAATCAACCTGCAATGGAATGCCTGCCACTTGTTATGGAACCAGAATCTAGTTTTTATGCAGATCCAGTCGTCGTGTTAGACTTCCAATCTCTTTATCCATCGATGATGATTGCATATAACCTTTGCTTTTGTACATGCCTTGGAAAGATTACGCCTTCGAAGGCTAATACCCTTGGTGTGAGCCCATATTCAGCCGATATAAATGTTCTTCGCAATTTGGAACATGAATTATTGGTTACTCCAAATGGTGTTATGTACGTGCCTTTGAAAGTTCGGAAAGGCATACTACCTCGGTTGATGGAAGAGATATTGTCAACTAGAATCATGGTAAAACAAGCTATGAAGAAGTTGGCTCCATCACAGAAAGTTCTTCACCGAATATTTAATGCACGACAGCTTGCTTTGAAGCTAATAGCAAATGTTACCTATGGCTATACTGCTGCTGGATTTAGTGGGCGCATGCCATGTGCTGAGCTCGCTGACAGTATTGTCCAATGTGGCCGTAGAACGCTGGAAAATGCCATCTCATTTATAAGCAAATGTGATAAGTGGAATGCTAGAGTTATTTATGGTGATACAGATAGGTATGGATGGATGATCTTCACCTTAAGTAGCGCTAAACATGTTCTTTTGAGCTGCACGAGCCATATCATCGTGCATGACTCGTATGAATTTTATTTTATTTTTTGTGAAATTTTGGCTCCTCTGTATTCATCTCTCAGCTGTTGTTGAGTACTGAAACACCATTATTTTTCTAGCGTCTTTATATTGGATTACTCGATTAGTTGTTTCTTATTGGGTCTGTGTTCATATAGTGGTAAATCTTTTTTCTACCTAATGTTTGGCATTCCATATTCAGTCTCTTTAATCACGTTAGGTTAATATGATAATGGAAATTTTATTAGTTGCATAGATATGTTTTCCCCCCAAAAAAAAAAAAAAGGGATGTTTAGTAAGGTACCTTCGCTTCCACGATTTTTTTGTGGAACGGTGCCATACCGTCACTTTTTAGTTAGTTCATTGACTAATGTTCCAAGATCTGATTAAAATGAAATTTGTTTTGTTTCAAATTAATTTTAATATGCCTAAGAATTTATTTTCATTTCCTTTATTGGTGCAGCATCTTTGTACTCCTTAAAGGACGTTCTGTCAAAGAAGCCTTCACAATTGGACAAGAAATGGCATCTTCGATAACTGATATGAATCCATATCCTGTCACATTAAAAATGGAAAAGGTCTATTACCCTTGCTTCCTCCTTACTAAGATGCGATATGTTGGTTACAGTTACGAAAGGCCTGACCAAAGCAATCCAACATTTGATGCTAAAGGTATTGAGACAGTACGAAGGGATACATGTAGGGCTGTGTCTAAAACTATGGAGCAGTCATTAAGGATCTTTTTTGAGCATCAGAACATTGATAAGGTAAGAACTGTATTTAATATTCTCGTTTTCAACTTTGTGGTTAAGTTCATACAATTGATCTATCTATGGGAGTTAAGTGTGATTGTATATATGTCTAGTGTTAAGCATAGCAGGATGTATGGAGTTGTTCCTTTAAAGCTATCCCTGCCCTAGTAGCAACAGCATGTCTCTAATAACCAATAGAAAATTTCACAAGTTTCTTTTAGCCAAATATTCAGAGGGGGAAGGGGTAGATGAGAGAGAAGTGATGAATATTAACTGTAGTTTGTGCACAAAAGAAGAAAACTGCTGTTATAAGGGGAATTCTGACACGTGGTTGTTAGGTTGCAGGTTAATAATGTTTTAATATCTAGAAGCTAGAAACATCTGCGAATTTGAGGTCTGAAGATGAGTCAATTCTGTCAAGTAGTTATCCTCTTGAGTGTTCATGTTTTCTTTTCCCCTTCTTTCCCTTTGTGCACCTGAACATTTTTGCTGGGTGCAAAGTTATCTTCATATTGTACGTTTGTAAGTGGCTTGCATTGGTCATTTGGTTTCTGATGTTTGTGAATTTATGACACTGTCAACGTTTTAGGATGTTCTCATCTGTATTGGGCTGAAAACAGCCATACCTGAGGAAATAATATGTGTTATTAATCATCCAGCATTCTTTTCTTTCTATTTTCTGTGCGTCATCTTGCTCATCTCAGTGTTTTGCAACTCTAAATATAGTGATGCTGCACTTTCGTGTTTACCACCTCTCAATATTTAAAAAACCCATTGGAATGTATATTGTTGTGATGTACATACATCTGGATGATTTCTCGACTCCCTAATTTCTGTTGGTTCGTTGTGCACAGGTAAAGGCATATTTACAACGCCAGTGGGCTCGGATTATATCAGGAAGGGCCTCTCTTGAGGATTTTGTTTTTGCAAAGGAGGTTCGTTTAGGTACTTACAGTGCACGCGGGTCTTCTGCACTCCCTCCAGCAGCAATTGTCGCCACCAAGGCAATGAAAGCTGACCCAAGGGCAGAACCACGGTATGCTGAGCGAGTACCTTATGTAGTAGTTCATGGTGAGCCTGGAGCCCGCTTAGTTGATATGGTAATGGATCCACTGGACCTTCTTGCTATTGATTCCCCTTTCAGATTAAACGATGTTTATTACATCAGGAAGCAGATAATCCCAGCTTTACAGCGAGTATTTGGGCTTGTTGGAGCTGACCTGAACCAGTGGTTTTCTGACATGCCTCGGCGAGCAAGTGAAGCTGTTGGAAAGCGTCATTCTGGTGCTCCTACTAATGTACACCGAACTAGGATTGATTATTACTATCTATCAAAACACTGTATCATCTGTGGTGATTTAGTTCAGACATCAAAACATCTCTGTCATAACTGCTCTAAGAATGAAGCCACTGTTGCTACTGCTTTGGCGGGAAGAACTTCAAAAATTGAAAAGGATATCCAACACCTTGCCGCTGTAAGTATTACTACAGGAATCAAAATATTGTATAGCTGTATATTTTCCTTGGTTATTAATTCTTTATCAGTTCACGTTTCTTGTTGCATTCTATGATTACTTGTTTGTTTGAATTTGGGTAGCGTTCTATGGTTTTATTCAGAGGACTGTGTTTTGCAAATGCACAATTTTCTTGGCAGAATCTCTAGATTTATCTTCTCATAAAAAATAACGATAAAATGTGGCTGTCAATCGGTTCATGAGTACCTCTTTTTTGTGTCTTCTCCTTGCCCATATGTTTTTTGTCCTTTTCTTTATGGCTTCTTAACTCTCAAGTGAACTCTTCTATGGTTGGATTTGGTTACAACACGTCCTGCTTTACAACTTCTATCGTATTTTTTCTTTACGGTCATGCTATATATATCTATGGTTGGTATGCAGATATGTCGTCATTGTGGAGGTGGAGACTGGCTTATCGATAATGGTGTGAAATGCATTTCACTTGCTTGTTCAGTTTTCTACGAGAGGAGAAAATTGCAGAAAGAACTGAAGTCACTATCTGCTGTTTCTACAGAAGCCGGTTTCTACCCAAGGTGCATGGTCGAGTGGTTTTGAATTTTATGGAACATCGCGTATGAAAGTGCGTACCGAGGTGTACCTGTGACTCAGCATGGGATAACGGTGCAGAATGCGTTTTTAGCTATATATACGACTATAAAGCGCGTATGTGCGTGTATATATAGCAATTGGCCCATGCTGTCTAAATTTAGCATCTCTTGCTGTTGTAAGTTAAAAATGTGAAGAAATGTTTCTCACATTGTATGTCTCGTTAAATAGGCTTTGGTGATTGATAGTAGGTCAACCTAATCTATTATGTTAGACGTACATTCTGTGTACATCTTCCCTTACATCCCCCACGTGGCAAGGTTTTGACATGAATACAGTCCGACCGACCTACTCGCACTTCCTATATGATTTTGTAATTTCAAAACTATGTATCCATTTAATTTATTTACCATGAATATATCTTTTGTCACCCTTCTATTTTTGGATATATATTAATTTGAGTTTTTGGCATTGTTATATGACTTAAAATCACATTCAATAAAATGATGCCTAAAATCAACTCTTACATTTGGAAATAGTTTAAATTATAAATAAATAAAAATGAGTAATAAATAAGTAAGTAGTACTTATGATTTTTCAAAATATATGGATAAAATTGAATCTTAAGAAAAAAAATCACGTTTAAATTTTGTCTTCACACATTTTTTAACTCAACGAATCCGTGCCAACTTGTGCAGGGACCGCAATTAAGCACAGACTAGAGTTCAAATACTCACGTTGTCTTTCGATTGATTCCAAGTTTGCGTGATGGCGTTTATTATTGTTCAAATATGCACCTTCTTACGAATTTTCAAGATCATTTTAACTTTGGGCCAAAGAAACATATAAAGACGTTAGCATTCAAATACACGACAAGAGAGAGACTACTCACTAGACCTACAAACATGAAATGTCCACATCGACGTACTTTCCCCTTAAAATTGAATCTTAAGAAAAAAAATCACATTTAAATTTTGTCTTCACACATTTTTTAACTCATCAAATCCGTGCCAACTTGTTCAGGGACCGCATTTAAACACAGACTAGAGTTCAAATACTCACGTGGTCTTTCGATTGATTCCAAATTTGCGTGATGGTGCTTATTATTGTCCAAATACGCACCTTCTTACGAATTTTCAAGACCATTTTAACTTTGTGCCCACGAAACGTATAAAAGACGTTAACGTTCAAATACACGACAAGAGAGAGACTACTCACTAGACCTAAAAACGTGAAATGTCCATATCGATGTATTTTTCCCGTTAAAGTTAATTATTTCCCGCAAGATTTAAATCGATAGGAATATATGAATCTAATGAGGCGCAATTATTGATGGGGACAAGCATCCCGGTAACGGGTAAACTCATGACCGTTGTCTATTGACTAATGAAGCAAGGAAATGACAAACATTTATTTGGACCAGTAAACCCCGTGACTTGTTTCCAATACCAAACAATTTCTTTCCTTTAAGTAGAACGTGTTAAACAAAGTTACTTTTAAGTATTTTTTTCAATAAATCCTTCAAATCAACTGGAACACCGACAAACGTCAAATTTAAATATTAAATAATCAAATATCATAATATCAGAAGTCAGCTAGTAGTAAAAAAATGTAGATATCTAATAACAAAAATGTTTGACACGATTCTTAGTTGTTACTATCGAGGTCTAACTTTTTATTCTTCGTCTAAGCGGTTAGGTTGAGTCGAACAGTCTAGTTCAATTACGATAACATTGCCTCTTAAGTAACTTTTTAGTCCCAAATATAGAGATGACAATGGGGCGGATCCGACCCGACGCCCCGACTGGGTTCTGGCCTGCCCCGTTTATTTTTTCAAAAATTTGTAGTTAACTATTTTTTTTTTAATTTGTAATTAATTATTATTTTTTAATTCTTCACGGGGCGGGTTCAAGTCGCTTCGGGGCGGGGCACCGCCTTCCCGCCCCGCCCCACCCCACCAACCCGTCGAGCGGGTTTTTTCGCCCCATTCGGGGCGGGGTAGCGCCAACCCATCAAGCGGGACGGATTTTTTTGCCATCACTGCGTGACGTACATATAGAGATTAATGATTTGATACACGAGACAATAAAAAATATTATATTGATGTATCAAATCACTATCAGTCATATTTTTGTCACGTAAGCCGACTATGATAGTGAAATATTGCAAATAGAATTACTCTTTTCAATCACATATTCATACAATAAAATATTTTGTACGTAACTCAAAACTTTTCTTTATTTTTCGACTACACATTTTCTTAAAAATCATTATTCAAAACACCATCTCCCTCCTATTTCTCTTTATAATTGCCATCCAATCGGGACTTACGGACAGTCATGTGATGATCAACGAAAATTGTAGACCCTGTCCAGTTTTTATCTAGGTAGGTTGGCCGGCCGGGCAACACATTCTCATCTTACACACCTATTTATAATGAACACAGAAGCCTTGTTCACAGGGGCGTCACAGACCCCTTACAAAGGGGGGCCGCCCCCCTTTGTGTGGGGCCTGTGAACAAGGCGGCTCCTCTTTGTGAGGAGCCTGTAAAGCCCCTACAAGAAGCCTTGTTCATCTATAATTAGGTCATGTTTGGTTCACATTAAATTTCTCATTCTCATTCTTCTACTCATTTTCAACCACACATTCTTCAATAAAATAATATTTTCCATCACATCAATAACATTTCCTTCTTTTTCAACCACACATTCTCCATA
>CAIGRL010313096.1:0-15229 GCA_903798325.1 Fraxinus xanthoxyloides
TAATATACACTAAACACACTCTTAGTATATAACTTTAAAACTTGGCCCGAATAGACCTAACGTTTGCATTCTTGGGATAAATGGTCATTTTGGATTAATTCCATCCAAAATGTAAGTTAGCTGAGCATGGACTGTGATTGTTCTTGTTTTGTTTCTACTTGAGGAAATAATTTCGTCAAAAATAAAATAAAGAGGAAAAATTAATATATAAAACATATTCACTTTGTTATTCCATTCAACCATCTATGCCACCACCTCCACAAATGAGATCGTCTTTCATCTTCATATCTATTTCGGCGATACATAGCAAAATCCATTTTTTTATAAAGTTAACAATGGCGTGGTTGGGATGGGTTACTTAAGGTGTCAACGATTTGTAGGGATGTAAACGAATTGAGTCAACCCGGCTCATGAGCCAAAGGTCGCGACTTGGATAAAAAAATGTCTTGGGCTTTTTCTTTTTCGGCTCGAGTCGAGTCAAAGCTCAACAGAGAAAACAAGGCTTGACTTGGGCATTATCAGGCCAAGCCGATTTTTTATTTTTAATCCTGAAATTTGAAATATTTTTAACAATGTTAAAAATAAATAAATAAATGATGCCCGTGTAAACAGGCTGCAGTAGCCCCTTTACATGCAATGTCACGGCTGCGTACATGCATGCATGTCGCTTGTATCCGCTTGCTGTTGCACACAAGCTACCTGCAGTTGTAGGTAGCTAAGTGGCACATGTTCACAGGCCGTAAAAGCCCCTTGTAACAAGTCATTTTGGCCAACGTACTAGTAGGGCCATGTGGTCGTAGGGCCCGAGTAGATGCCCAAAAATGAGGTTCGACTCAAGTCTGTCTTGACTTTTTTTGGGTCGAGTCATGGGTCGTCAGAGCCTGCAAGCCAAATTGACATCCCTAACGGTTGGTGGTAGGTGTGGGGTGAAATTAACTTGAGAAAGATGTGTGCATTTTTCTTTTCTTTTTAAATTTTGTTATTTATTTAGTCCCTATTTGGTAAAAATTTTAATCTATCAACAATTAACTTTAATCACATATTTCATGAGGTCTATAACTTTTCAACCACACATTTCATCAACTTTTATCAAAATAAGCAAAAAATTTTATTTTAATCACAAACGGGCCTTATTTTCATTGAGTTGTGGGTCATTTTCATTGAGCGGTGATGGTGATGGTGGCAATAACACTAATAAGGAGTGACATTGATAATAGTGTGGGACGAGGGTAGAGTACTAGGTTCGAGTTAAAGGAAAAGATGACTATATTTTGTATTTTCTTTTACTTTTGAAAGAAAAATATTTTTTCATTTGATGAAATTGTCCCTTTAAACAAAAATAAAATAAAACAATGTAACGGTATTTTGGACGGAATCAATCAAAAAGACTATTTGTTCTAAAATGCAAGGGATTGAGCCCATTTGTGTCAAGTTGGAAATGTTCGGATCAAGAAACGCAATATGAACCAACTTTCGGGAACACTTTCAGTTTTGTTTACAGTAAAATTGAAGTGTTTATTTTATTTCATTTTTATAATCTCATGGTTTCTTTTAAAAAATTATTGTAAACTTTCAATAAACTATTCATTGATTTTCAAATTTTCTCTTTCATCCATTCCTGCCAGAGTTCCTGAGCCATCTTAAAGCCTGGCACTGACCTTCAAAATGTATAATATCGACCGACATCCAATTTTTATTTTTTATTTTTTAATCACACATTTTCTAAGAATATACTATTCAAAATGCATTTTGAGCTGAAAATGAGGCTCAAACAAGGGGTTATGTTTAGTAGGAAAAAATAATAATAATATGAACCTGTTAAATAATAAAAAAATAAGATTTTGTTCATTATATTATTTACTTCTATTTAACATAAGTTAAATCAAATATAGAGTATTTATGGAATCAAGCATAATAACAATAAGATGAGTACAAATTTTTTTGAACTGTGCTAAAATAACATAATATTCTATCAAATTCTTTACATAATGGCCAAATGACAATTCCCTATTAGGGGGCGCCTATGGGCAATAACAATAAGATGAGTACAATTTTTTTTGGACCATTATGTAAAGGATTATGTAGAATTTGATATACGTATAGTATTTTTGATTTTTTTTTCAAGTTTAAGCCACATTATTTTGGAAAAGTGTATTTTGAAAATAGTAAATTGATGGAGAATGTGTGATTGAAAAAGAAGGAAAAATTATTGATGTGATGGAAAATATTATTTTATTGAAGAATGTATGGTTGAAAATAAGTACAAGAATGAGAATGAAAGTTTTAATGTGTACCAAACATGGGCTTAAAACATCTTACACAAGCAAAACACGATTTTAATCTATTTATACATAAAATTTCTTTCAATTATGCTACATGTACATAACAAAATTGACATAATTTTTACGGAACAGTACGTAGCAAATCTTTCATTGGTTTTGAACACGGCAGAATATGCACCATACAATTGTTGTGGTTTCTGTATTCCATTTCTTTATCTGAAAAAAAAAATGAAAAAAAAAATTAGCCTTTGTATGATAGACACGTGTCCAGCCAGCCCCTCACTAGATGATTCAAAATTGATATCTTTTCAACAAAAAAAGACATTCCACCTTTAGAACATTAATCAATGCTAATAGCTTTCTTAAGTACAATGATTAGGTTGACAACTCACTCCCATATAATGATAAGACAACTTTAAATTACAATCAATTGTTAAGATAATACCAAAACTCAGCCCCGCTTTGTCTCATGTTTTGCTGCCAACAATCAATTTTCTTTTTGACCATTTTAACTAACTTTTTTTCTACACTTTTCTTTGTGCCACTAATGGGATTTCGTTTTAAACCCTAAATTATCACTTTGTTGAGAGAAATTACGACAGAGATCCCTGCCCTGCGAATAATGTGTCATTTCAGTCCTTTTACATGAATTTTCATTCAAACTCTAGTCTCTAATTATATCTTTATCGATGGCTAAAATTAACGTCATAATAATAAATCAACCGAAGAGAATTTGAATAGCATAACCATGTTTGAAGTAATTTGACTGTATATCGAATTCGGCCTTGTCAGACCATAATTTCATCTAATACGTAGCATGTAATATAGGTCATGAAAATCTGTTGCCTAAGTAACTATTATTCGCTTCTAATAAGTGAGAAACACTATGTTGACGTCGGAGGTGACACTCGTCTCCTTGGTAGTGGTTATTGGGAAGGTGCCGACTAGGGATTCTCCTTTCAAATGGGCGACATGATGTTTACTGATGACGGATGGTCCTATGGCTAAACTCATTTTGGATGGACTCATGGTCCGACATCTTTTTGAAACTAATTTTTCGGTAAACTCCTTTTTAACATCTTCTCAAATGGACTCGAAGTAACCTTAAGTGCGGACACCAAAAAGGTTTCGAAGGTTAAAAAAAAGAGTTAAAAATCGAAATAAGTTTTTTTAATGGTCGAGGGACTGCAGTCTAATTTTTAATATTCTCTATTAGTGAGTAACCCCACCTTGTAATTATTGAGTATCCCTGGAAGAATTTTGTTCCATGCATGGGGTCAAAATCCATCACAAATTAATGCGAGTCCCACAATACATCAAGATCCCCATATCATAATCACAAGATACCCTCATATCCTCTTGTCCCCACTCCATCCGTCGGTAAAATTAAATAAATCATAGTCAAATAGAGACACCGTACGGCAGATGAATGACCTATTCTAATTCAATTAAACCCCGGAGTGCTAATATCAATTCAATAAAGTTTAGCGGAATACCGCGACTGACGTGATAAAATATGATTGGACTTTTTTTTTTTTTTTTCCTTCCATTTGTCAATGATGTTGCGGTATTTGTTGTTTATAAAGATTTTCTGTTAAAAAAACTTTGTACGTGTAACATGATTGAACTGTCAAGAAATTTAGAAGTGTTGCACAACGCAATACAAAAGAGTGCTATTAGTTATGGATATTTTAGTTTATTTAACTATTAATAATGAGATATTAATAATTTTTTTAATAAAAAATATTTTTCTATTACGGTACTTCAAAATGTGATATATAAAATGTAAATTAACAAACTACGTGGAGTGTAAATAAATTTTATACGTGAGGAGGGGGTATTTTGTAAATTTCTTAATTCTACAAAAATCGTTATTTAGGAATTACAACTAACATTTCAGAAAGAGACGAAACAAATTTGGATCTTACTATATGTACATAAAAGTTTGCATAATGAAATACATAATGTCACGTGATAATTTATCTTTTATTAATTTAAAATACAATCAATTTTTTCATTCAATTTTTTCCATTTACATCATTTCTTTTAATTACTTATCTACATTTTATTTTTTTCCTGGTACAAGTACCATAATCAAACAAATTTTAAGATAATAGAAAACGAAGTCAATACAACACCACCGTCCACGTACCCTAGTCTATATCTAAGGTTCGTTGTCCCTATTTAAAAAGTAGAAAAAGTAATCAGGTGATAGCTCATCCACCCATCATATCATGTTCCCGACCATCCTGATTCGTACGATACGCCAGTTGAGTGCGTGGCCCCACTTTTCCATACAAATAATCTGCCCGCCCTCTGCCTTTCTAATTTTCTTCTTCTCTAATCTCTATGCTTTTAATTAGGGCTTGTTTGGGAATGATAATTTTTTTTTTTCAATCATTACGGTACACATAATTTTTAAAGTTTTTAATTTTTTAGGCCCTGTTTGGTACGACTTAAAATCCAATTAAAATTGAAAATATGGCCGTTATTGGACCCCACCCGTTTAATAAAAGTTAACCATAACGGCTAGTTTTTCAATTTTAATCCGATTTTAATCCCTACCAAACACCCTCTTAATCTCACAAATAAAAAAACATTTATTAATATCCATTCCATTTGGGAGTGGAATATTTGGATTAGGCAACAAATTAAACTCACGTGTTAATGTGAAATTAATAGCAAAGGTTCTCAACTTTTAGTCTATAGTGTAGTTTGGTCTCAATCTTTAGAAAAGAGCAATTACATTGTGATGTTTCGTATAGGTTGATCATGTAGTCCAAGAGGACAAATTATGTACAAGATTCTGCAAAATCACATGTGATCAATTTTTTTGGGAACCAGGTGGCTTTCTTACCTAGAAACAGGGGTTAGTGAAGAATTAAGATTAGGGATGACAACAAAGCAGGACAAAATCAGGAAGGTACCATCTCCGTCTCATTGCAAATTTCATGAGGCGAGACAGGACGAAGTTTAAAAAATAAATAATGTTGTTAAGTCTCATACTAAGCATCAATCTACGTGATAATGAAGTCGTCGTTATATAGTTTTGTAAAGTCATAATTTATTTTTATACATTCGATAATGTGATCCATAGTCACATAAATTGGTGATAGGGTTTGATAGCATTACTCTTGATAGGCCAACGTGCCACATTCCCCTCAATCTCCCAAAATCCTATTTTTGGCATTTTAAATCTTGTTTGACCTTTAAGTTGATCTTGTTAAGTGGTATTGTCGTAATTAACTTGTGAATACTCGAATTATGCAAGTTTTAACATAAAATCCATTTATACAAGCTAAGTAATGGAGCCTTCAATCTCAGTACAAAATATCTAGGTTTATATATACATGATTTACTTGTATGACATCGATTACTTAAACTTTTTTGATACAATTGGATACTTGTGTGGCGTGTCGGTGACCTTACGAAGCACGATTTTGAGCCACATACAATGGAAGGCGTTACATAAATACCTAATTGGCAACTAGCTAAAAGTTCGATGATATAAAAAATGAAAGGTAAAATTAGGACTGTGGTTCCCAACCTTCCATGTAGCATGATTTTGGCTCCATTAAAATCTGAGTTTTCAGGTTCAACCTTTTAGATTTGTGAATTTAGATCATACACAACTATCAACAATGACGTTATAAAATCAGTCGTAACTTTCAAATGATTTAAAGTCAGTTTGACGATTTCACCTTCTAACTTTAAATTATAGAGAATTTTCTTGCAATTTTAACAATGATGTTAATGTTTTTTTTTTTTTAATCACGTGGAGACTTTGATTTTACAAATTTAAATAGGTTGGAAATCCAGATCATAATAATTGAAATGTCGGAGCCAGCCTAAATTTTTCCAGAATATAATTAACCTAGAATAAAGAAGAAGGGTAAATATATTATCACCACAACTTTTATTTGTCGCACCACTTTATAAATAAACCATAATTAAAAAATATTGTTGATAAACATACTACGACTATGTTACCAATATAGCCTATTCTATTAAAAATAAATAAATAGTACACCTTTCTAAGTCTGAAACACAAATAAACGGTACACCACTCTCTCTCCCTTCTCCTACGCTTTCTCATAAATAAATTAAGTTATATGTACATTCTCCTTTATATTCTTGTTGACGATTATTTTTGTGTCAACATTTGGACCGTAATGTGATAGTGTATTGTAGAAATCAATGATTTTGATGGATGTAATGTGGAAGAGTGTCAAATTTAATGTAAAGGAGAATGTACATGTAACATAATTGCTCTAAAATACACTTATATTTCTTGGATTATGCTATTTGTACACTCCTTCTTTACACTATGGATGACATTTGTTGTGTTGTAAAAAAAGATTGGTTAAAAAACTTTTTTTAAACGTCCAATGAAGTGATTCCATGTGACAGGATGATGTATACCAAACATAATTGCATTTTCCTTCGCTACATTTTTCTGATGATGAAATTTATTTCACGTAGTTTAAAGAGATTAAAAAAAAAGAACGTGTTATAATGAGCTGCCTCACTATACTATTGGGTTAGGCCTTTTGTTTGCTAGTTCTGTGGACTTAAGTATTTTCGGGTTGTTGGCCTCATTTGGTAGTTATTATCAACCCTTTATGTGGCTGATCATCTGCCCTTGGATTGTAACTATTCATATTACTTGATAGATTTGACCCAGGTGTTCAGGCATTTGAGATTCTTCTACTCTCTATTCGTCTCTCTCCGTGCTCTATTTTCTCTGAGTGTAGACTAGGGTTTACTTTGGTTATTCAACACTGTAATTGTGATGTGTGTTCTTCTCAATCCATTCTTTGTGAAGTCTGTATAATAGTATATAGATTTAGGGTTGCATTTGGTGATTGCAATGTTTGTATTTTGAGGTGAGATTAATACGAAAAAACTATTGGTTTCTTTGAACATTTGTAATAATCTTGGTTGATACTTAGTGGATCTAGAGTTATATTCTTTGTGGATGCTGAACAAGTGATTATGTCTTTGTAACTGAACATTCGGACCCTACGAGGTGAAAAGTCCGTTGTTCAGTTGTTATTTTATATTTCTGTAATACTTTTGTGGTTTGAGATCTTCGATCTGTTAGTATCTGTGTTTTGTGACCTTACAAGCGGTATCAGAGCCTCATTTCTGGGTTAGGGTTCTTGGTTCTCTGGGTTTCTTGAAGCAGATCTGGATTCTTGGGTAGTCGATTGGTTCTTTGTATAAAAGAAAAAAAAACTATTTTTCTTCTCCACTCGTCCTAACTCACAATTAATCTTGTGTTTGTACTGAGTCTTAGTAAATTCTATTTTTGACTCTGCTAAGTTTGGCGAGTTGGATTAATTCATTCCAATTCTTGGTTGAGTTTGTGACTCTCTGCTAAGTTCCACAGAGTCTTGGTGACTCGTTGTTGTTTTGCATTCAATTTGGATATATTGGAGCGATTCTGGTATTCTTTCATTGCTCTCTTTACTTTGAAACATTGAGGTTTCAGAATTTGGAGTTTTTGCTTTGAATCCCCTTTTTAATTTCTTATAGCATTTTTCAGCTCTTGAACTTGGTTATTAAGGTAAGCAATTCTCTATTGTTTTCCTTTGTCCAAGACCTCCTAAAAGGGTTTGGGAATCTGAAGGAGCAATTGGTTTAAAGGGTTGCCACCCCTTAAACTTTTTTCAAAAATGTAACTTTACTGTTTTCTAAGTCGTAATTGTCTGATTTATGAATTGCGTTGATAAGTATATATAACTGCTAGTCTGATATCTCTACTGTTCACTTATCTTGATCAATTGTGTAAGCTGGCTGAATCATTATACTCTGTGTGGTGTATGATTGCAATTGTGAATATTATCTGTCATCATGTCCACTGCACATAAATTTGAACTTGAGACATGGAATGATACTGGAGACTTTAGTCTCTGGCGCCAAAAGATGATGGCTCTTTTACTTCAGCAAAGGTTTGTTGCAGCCCTTAATGGTCAATGAGTTACAGAAACTAGTATCTATAGAAGACATGAATTAGATGACACTACATGAAGTTCTATTTTCTTGCATTTGTCTGATAATGTGATTAGAAAGGTTGGTGAAACTACCTCTGCACAAGTTTTACGGACTAAATTAGAATCTCTTTATCTAACTAAGACTATGCCTAATAAGTGTTATCTCCTGAGGATGTTCTACAATTTTAGATTTGACCCATTATCTGATTTGGAAGATAACCTTGACAAATTCACAAAATTAATTCAGGACTTAGAAAACTGTAATGAGGAACTTTCTGATGATCAACAAATTGTTTCTCTTTTGAACTTTCTTAGTGATAAATACAAAGACATCAGAACTGCTATAGAATATGGGAATCAAGATCTCACTGTTGATATTGTTACTTTAGCTTTAAGAAATAAAGAACTTGAGCTGAAAGTTAAATCTAAAATATGGGGAAGGGTTGCACATAAAGGAGAAGGGGAAGCCTAATAAAAAGCAACCTACCTTTAACTTCAATACTCAAAAGAAAGCTACGTCACAGAATTTCAGATTCAAGGAAAAGAATAAAAATGATGTGAAATCCAAGAATCAAATCAGGAAGTTACTACTGTGGAAAGGCAAGCCATTTAATCAAAAATTGTTTTAAGAAAATCTTTGATATGAAAGATAAGAATAATCAAGAAGGGTATGCAGCCTTGATCTGCAAGAATTATTCTAATATTCAAGGAGTTGTCCTTGTAAATACCACTAAAATGGATCCAAAAGAATGGGTCCTTGATTCTGGATGCACTTTCCATGTGTCCCAATAAAAAATGTTTTTCTAAATTTGTTGAACTTAGTAAAAGACAAATTCAAATGGAAAGTGACATGAGTTGTCTAATAAAGAGAATTGGAAAGATCAAGTTGTTAATGAATAACTACACTCGTGAACTTGATAAGTGCATATATGTTCCTGAGTTTAAAAGAAATTTGATTTCTTTGGGTTAATTGGATGACAAAAATAATATAATGATTCATAAAGGTCTCTTAATACTTAAACAAGGGAACACGACTGTCATATCTTCTCTGAAACTGAATGGGATCTACATTGTATCTGGCGATCCTGTCATTCATCACTGTACTACAACCTTAAACTCTGAATCTAATAAGTCTCTTATTTGGCATAAGAGACTTGGCCACATTTCTGAAAATGGACTTACCATTTTAAACAAATTGGAATGTTTTGGTAAAGATAAAATCAAACAATTAGATTTTTGTGAAAACTGCATATCGGGAAAATAGAAAAGGTTACCTTTTAAAACTAGAATACATAAATCATCTTCTATTTTGGAGTATCTACATGCTGACCTTTGGGGTCCAGCATCTGTAAATACTCTAAGTAGATTCAGATTTTATTTACTTATAGTTGATGATTTCTCAAGGAAAATCTGGGTATTTCTGTTAAAACACAAATATGAAACTCTCAAAGTCTTTAACCAATGGAAACTGTTGATTGAAAATCAAACCCATAAGAAAATCAAAGCACTAAGGACTGATAATTGCATTGAGTTTTGTAACTCAGAATTTGATTCACTTTGTAAAGAATATGGAATCTTAAGACATAGAACTGTAATATACACATCTCAACAAAATGGAATGGCTGAGAGAATGAATAGATATCTTTTAGAAAAAGTGGGATGTATGCTTTACAGTTCTTATCTTCCTAAGTTTTTTTTGGGGAGAAGCTCTCAAAACTACAACCTACCTTATTAATAGAAGTCTTTCCAGTGCCATTGATTTTCAAGTCCCTGAAAAATTGTGGTCTAAAAAAATACCTGATTATAATAGATTAAAAGTTTTTGGCTACACTGCTTACTTACACCAAAATGAAGGTAAGCTTGAACTTAGATCTCTAAAATGCGTTTTTCTAGGATATGAAGAAGATGTTAAAGGGTAGAGACTTTGGGTCAAGTGCCAAAATAGTTTTAAAGTCATTATTGATAGAAATGTCATTTTTAATGAAGATAACATCCCTTGTTATGAATTATCTAATAAAAAAACTCCTGAATCTACATCTGTAAAGGAAACTGTTCTGGAAACTGAATCTGAAAGTGCTGTTATTCAATATGATTTTATTGATGTGTAGTCTACTCAATCTGGCCTTCATCATGATCCAACTGAATCTGAATCTGAGCTTGAATCCTCTGAATCTACACTTGCTAATTACCAGTTAACCAGCGATAGAAAAATAAGACCTTCAACTAGATTCAATAATGATGATTTTGTTACATTATTTTCTGCTCTTGACTCTGTAAACTCCGAACCTGCCTCTTTTGATGATGTTGTTAACTGTTCTGACTCTAAATTCTGGAAAGAGGCTATGAATGAAGAAATAGATTCTATTATCAAAAATAAAACTTGAGTTTTAGTTGATAGACCTGAAAATCAGAAGGTTGTTGATTGTAAGTGGATTTATAAGATAAAACAAGGGGATTCTGATTCTGAAGATAAGAGGTATAAAGTTATATTAGTTGCTAAGGGGTTTACTCAAAAGGAAGAAGTTGACTGTAATGAGATTTTCTCACTTGTGGCAAAATATACTTCAATCAGAATTATGTTAGCTCTAACTGCTCATTTTAATTAGGAATTGGATCAGCTTGATTTCAAAACAACTTTTCTGAATGGTGATGTGAATGAAACTATATATACGAATCAGCCAGTGGGATTTGAGGAAAAATCCAAAACTGAAAATGTTTGTTTGCTGAAAATATCTCTGTTTGGGCTGAAACAAGCTCCCAGGCAATAATATATCAAGTTTAATACATATGTTTAGAAATTGGGTTTTGTAAGAACCAAGTATGATTCTTGTTTCTTCTTCAAAGGGTCAGGTGGACCTGAATCTATCTATTTTCACTTATATGTGGATGATATGTTACTTGCATGCCATGATAGATCTGAAATTGACCTTATTAAATCCAAGTTGAAATCTGAATTTGAAATGAAAGATTTAGATGAAGCTAAAAAAATACTTGGAATGGAAATAACTAGGGATATAAATAATTGCATTTTGTTGTTGAAACAATATTCATATGTGAAGAAAATACTTGAAAAAATTTCTATACTTGAGTGTAAGCCTGTTTCTTTACCTATTGCCAATCATTTTAAATTGACTAGTGAACAATCACCTGAAACTGAAGATGAATTTTGTAGAATGCAAAATGTTCCTTATGCTAATACAATAGGCTCAATTATGTACCTAATAGTCTACACCAGACCTAATTTGGCTCATGGTATTATTGTCTTAAGCAGATTTATGTCTAATCCGTGTGAAACTCATTGGTTGGCTGTAAAATGGATGCTAAGATATTTGAAAGGATCATCTAAATTAAGTTTAGAATTTAAAAGGAGTAAACAAGGTATAAAGTTAAAAGGTTACACAGATTCAGATTTTGTTGGTGACTTAGACAATAGGAGATCTGCATCCTTTTACGTTTTCACTTTATGTGATGAATGTATTAGTCGGAAGTCACAATTACAAAAATTGGTTGCTTTATCCTCAACTGAAGTTGAATACATTACTGCATGTTATGCTGTAAAAGAATGTATGTGGCTGAAAGGCTTGTTAAATGAAATTAGTTTTGTTGATATATACACTGATAACCAAAGTGACATTCATCTTAGTTAAAAACCCTGTTTATCATGATATAACAAAACATATAAATATTAAATTTCACTTCGTGAGAAATATGTTTGAAAAGGGTTTAATCAGTTTCATCAAATTCCAACAAAATACAACCCTTCAGATGTGGGGACAAGAGTATTACATCTAAATAAATTCAGAAACAGCTTGAAGATTTTAAATATCACTTGATGTGATAATTAGAACTTCAAGCAATGTTATTTTGAAGAAATATGAACTAATTTTGTGTTTTTCTTTTGCACTTTTTTTAGCATATAAAGCAAAGTAAGTATAACATATTCTAGATCCATTAAAGTAGCCATAGTACAGTTCAACAAGATGGAGATTATTATAATGGGATACCTCACTATACTAATGGACTGGGCCTTTTGTTTGATGGTTCCGTGGACTTAAGTATTTTCGGATTATTGGCCTCATTTGATAATTATTATTAGTCTTTCATGTGGCTGATCCTCTGTTCTTAGATTGTACCTGTTCATATTACTTGATAGATTTGACCCTTAGTATTCTAGCATTCGAAATTCTTCTACTATCTCTTCGTCTCTCTCTGTGCTCCATTTTCTTTCAGTGTAGACTATAGTTTACTTTGGTTATTCAACACTGTAATCGTGTTGTGTATTCTTCTCAAATCATTCTTTGTGAAGTCTGTATAATAGTGTATTGGGTTTGGTGATTGCAGTGTTTGTATTTTGAGGTAAGATTAATACGAAGAAACTATTGGTTTCTTCGAACATTTGTAATATTCTTGGTTGATATTTAGTGGATCTAGAGCTATATCTTTTGTGGATGTTCAACAGGTGACTAGGTCTTTGTGACTGGACATCCAGACCCCACAGGAAGAAAAATCTATCATTCAGTTGTTATTTTATATTTCTGTAATTGTTTTGTAATTTGAGATCTTCATTCTGTTAGTATTTGTGTTTTGGGACCCTACAGAATATGGTGCAGTGGATGCCAAGAAAAAACACCCACTAACGAAAATAGAAAGAAAAATCATTTTTTGCATATTTTCTTGTCATTGTTTTTAACCTTTTCACAAAAAAAAAATTGTTGTTTTCAAATTTGTAATTTAGTTAGCCGACAGAATAGTGATAATGATAAACGAGATTGAGTAGTCTTTGAGATATCCTTGAATATGACTGTTGATAGGAAGATTTTTTATTGGAATATGTTAAAACTTAGGGTTTCATTTTAAAATATCAACCTTATTAGAATGAGTAGTCCAAACTCTTATAAATTGGTTTATGTTTTCATCTTTATTCGATGTGGGATTCTATCCCTTAACATGCCCCCGCAAGATGGTGACTCGTTTGAGCAGACCAATCTTGATATCCGTGTGTTCAATTTTTTTGAGTTTTAATCAAATCGAATTACTCGTTGGAGCTTAATAGACTCTGATACCATGTTAAGATTTGGAGTTCTTTCTTAACAGGTCAACCTTGTTAAGAGGAGTAATTCNAAAGTGTGTACCAAACAGACTCTAAAGGTTGGAGTTCCAACTTAAAAAGTCAACTTAATTAAGAGGAATAGTCCAAATTCTTATATGGCGATCTATATTTTCATCTTTATTCAATATGAAATTTTGTTCCTTAACATGTCCACTCAAGATGGTGACTCGTTTAAGCAGATCAATCTTAAAATCCGTGAATCTTAATCGAACCGAATTGTTCTTTGAAACTTAACGAGCTCTGATACCATGTTATGATCTGAGGTTTAATCTTAAAATATCAACCTTATTCAGATGAGTAGCCCAAACTCTTATAAATTGGTTTATATTTTTATCTTTATTTAATGTGAGATTTTATTTCTTAACATACCCTCTCAAGATGGTGGTTCGTTTGAGCAGATCAATCTTGAAATTCGCGAATCTTAATCGGATCGAATTGTTCTTTGCAACTTAACGGATTCTGATACAATGTTAAGATTTGAGATTCCATCTTAAAATGTCAATCTTATTAAGAGGAATAACACAAACTCTTATAAATTGATTTGTGTTTTTATCTTTATTTGATGTTGAATTTTATCTCTTAACAGAATAAAAGATTGAGTTTTTTATTCTTGATTTTCAGACTTCCATTTATTATTTTTAATTTATATTTGAAAAAGATAAATTATTAATTTCTTGTTGAAATTAGAATGCTTAAGTTGCATACAGATACATGTAAATACCTAAATGAATTATCATTAGATTTAAGAACCCATTCTCACTAATCAATGTTAAATTTCGAAATACTCAAACTATTAATACGATTATAAACAAGAGAAATCCAAGTCATTCAAATAAGATAAGCGAAGAAAGAAGAAGAAAAAGAGAAGAAAAGGACGTTTAGTGATGATGGAAGATTTGTGGTGTACATAAGAATTCAAAAGATAATTAAGTGCTTATTTATGTCACTTTATTTATGTCCAATTTAGTGAATAAGAAAAATATTTAAAGGTGATATAACCAAAAAATATCGTGGTGGCCCAGAATGAAAAGAAAGATCAAGTCTTCATTTTTACCTCTGGGCGATGCCCTCACCTCAATAAGAAACACCGCCATCGCAGCCCAAATGATCGATGCATTTGGTAAACGTTTGGTGAAGGTAGGGTTGACAAAAGAATTAGAGTCATTAGAATCGAACCGAACAGATCGATTCGGTTCGATTCTAAGTATAGTTTCAAAATAAGTCGGCCAATTGCGGTTCCTAGAACTAAAACTGATAATTGAGAAACAATTCTAACTTTTTTAGGTTTTTAATTTTATATATATATATATTTCCTTTAGTCCTTACCAAGTAATTAACCTTTATTCATTTTTTCCATTAAACTTAACATATTTTGATTCTCACGCATTATAGAAAGAAAAAATCAATCCTCTTGCCTCTTTTGCATTAATTATTTTTGTTTGGAAATTGAACCAAATCAAACCTGAATCATTTGATTCAATTCTAGTTCTGTTCAAATATTACAAATGGTTCCGTTATTAAAAATCATGATTTTTGGTTGGGATCTGGCCCTCTTTAAAATTGAACCAAACATAATCACACCCCACTCTAATTGAAGGATCTTAGTTCGACGGATAGTGGAGGTGCTATCGTTGGAGGCAACTGCAGGGACGGACGCAGGACTTCAAATTTAGGGGGGCACAATTGAACTTGTAAAAAAGTTGAGAGAAAATTTACACTAAAAAATTACGTCCAAAAAAATTATACCCCATGTAATTTTTCATCCGAAAATTTACATAAGATATGACTTTTTTGGATGTAAAATTTCGAAAATTTTTTATGTCATATTCCATATAAAATTT